>NQII01006112.1:106497-135463 GCA_002778355.1 Clitarchus hookeri
AATATATGGGCGGGAGTGACGCGTTGAGGCACAAACACAAAAATAACACATGAAATGCAACACATTGTTTATTTACAACGTCGCCGCTAAATGCCTTTTTACAGCAATGTTTATAATAATTGCTCAAAATTGCTACCACCGACAGTAATGCAAGCTTGGTAGCGTCGGTGGAGTGATGCTGATGCAGCAGGTCACTGGCGCACCGTTTGACTGCCCTCAACTATCGCCACTATTGTCAGCCAAACACGCCATATGTAGAGGTCGCCAAGCATGCGTGACTGTTGGTGGATGCATTTCCAGCAACTGTTTTAACATTTTCTGTACGGAATCACTCGTTAAGTATGCTGCTAATGAACATTTTATGTCTCCGTTAATGTGTTATGTTTCTGTGTTTGTGCCTCAACGCGTCACTTCCGCCCATATATTCATATACAAGAATTGTTTGTTTTAGTGAGCAGCTACCATCCCTCAATGTTTGTCCCATGATTTTAGAATCATCCTGTATAGTATTGAAGTCTTAGTGTGTGCTCCGATTTTTACGCGAAAAGTCACTGGCCCTAGCTATAATGCATACTGCGAAAGGTTCCCTGCTGTCTGGGCTGTCGGTTGACTGGTAGGTTAAGTGCTCTTTGGCGAACGGCGCTCTGGCATGCTGCTTGGTCAGTGACGCCATTTTGCTGGCGTGTGCGGCTGGAGTTCGCGGAATAAGAGGCTGTTTCACCTCTGCATTATTATTATTATGTACTCTGTGTCATGGCTGTAGCGTAACCGACTCGTACTCGGGAGATCTTGGTTTTAACCGCAACAAACGTGTGTTGAGGGATTAAGTTTTCCCGCCATGAGATTTCTCATCCACATTCCAGGTATACGCCGGTGCAGTTAATACGCCCCTTTCCAATCCTTCGCCCGTCAGTTTTAAACCAACATTCATTTAGATGCATTAGAAGATAGTGAGTATTATTGTAAGTCGTTGCGCGGTTGATTGAGTACTTTTAACTGCATACGATTGTTATTTTAAAAAAAAATGCCCATCACAACGCGCACTGCTTTTATCAGTGAGCGCAATTTTCATGCTAATTAAAATTAAAGTCGTACTCATTTTCTTTATATTACATATACCCACTTAATCTGCACTTATTAATTACAAATATACTGTTACAATATGCCAGACGGTCGTATCCAAGTTCGTGGGGGACGGAGGTCTTCATAAAAATAAAATAACTAAATTAGATTATTGATTTATTCAAACAGCTGTAATTTCAAAAGTGCTCAATTAACCGTGAACAGTATATGCATGTGTATGTTTATACATGTTCGGGTTGTGTCTTGTTTAGTTTTCAATTACTGACCTACTTCCATCTGCGGAATAACCTACATTTTTCATTAATGTTAACGACAGGTAGGGCCTTCTCTTGGCTTATTTTCTGTTCTTTTTTTTTTTATGTCGGCTTTTCGGTTTTCTGTATCTCTAAAAATGGCATACGTCCAACAAATATAGTTGCTAATTTAATTGCTTAACAACTTGCAAGAATCACTCGAAGAACTCTGTTTGCTTGCTGTAGTAACTTGCGTTATCGTCAGCCAGCCGTCGCCCACCTGCATTGCAGGACGTCTGTGCAGACTGGCAAGCCAAGCAAACTCGCTCCTTCGAGCGGGGGGCGACTCTTGTGGTGTCTCCGAACCAAACAGCACACAGTTTGTATGCGCGCCTTGGTTTGTTTTCTCTAAGAGTCCTCGTTTAAGTTTCGGAAGCCCTCTCGAGAGCTGCTTGTTATTTCGGTTCGAGGTTTCCGTGTCAACACCGCGAGGTCTGTGCGCGTTTGCAGAACATTCGAGACAAACTGTGAAGTCAGCCGCGTACTACTTCCGCCGTTGCAGTCTGTTTGTCTCTTGGAGTTCCCACCAGTGTTGCCAGATCAACCACCCCAAAAATCCACCGGCTCCGCTAGTTAATCCCACGTAATTCCCCACACTACTGTAGAATATGACGTTGCACATAATTATAGCCTGTTCGCGGTAAAGTGAGCACTTTTGAGGCCCTAGTTACTTTTTTTTCCTATCGGCCATTTTTTTATTCTTCCATCAATTTTTTAAATAAATATTGCCGTATAAGCAACAAACACGGTGTATATATTTCACCGGATTCGAAAGATAACGTCTAAGGCTGCAATAAAATGTTGATTGATTTGATTTTATATTCTCTTTATTTACACAAGGACACTGTACAGAAAATAATAACAGGAACAGTAACAACGTAATACATGCATTCCAGCGCGAACAGCTGGGAAAACTGTAAAGAAACAAACAAGGNCATGGGGGGGGGGGGATAACCAAAACCCCCAATAAGAAATATATTACTTCACAACCATCGGGAAAAGGAAACAATAAATATAGGGTAAGGAGAAAGAAACATACCGGAATTACTCCAGGCTGCGGCAAACAAGGGGTTTAAACCCCTAGAACGTAAAGGGGAGAAAGCCAAGAAGAACGGACTAAATTAAATGAAAAACGGAATATATGGAAGCAAATGAATGGGAATAATCATTTGACTGGACGGGATTGGTGGACCCAACGGGCTATGGAGTCCGCTCAACCACAGGTAGAAAAGAAGGGAAGAGAAGAAAGTTATAAGCTTAAGGAAAGGAAAAAGCCGACGAAAGGGAATGCTGTGGTGGTACCCTGAGGGGCTAAGGCGTCCGCACAACCATAGGTGTAGTGGAAAGACACTCGGAAGTTGAGATAATAATCGGAACCCTAGAAATTTAATAAGATGTGTTGGTGTTGTGCTCTGCGGGGCTGTGGCGCCCTCACAACCATAGGTTTGACTATTATTACAAATGGGAGGGCTTCAAAAAGGGCTCACTTTACAGTGAACAGTCTATTTGCACAATTATATAGTATAAATGTTTTAACTACATGTACTTACACAAGTTTCGGCAGCTAACGCAAATTTTCTGAGAATTTTCTTTTGTCTCTTTAAAAAATATACAATTTTGAGCTTGTTACCAACGTTGGGCGTGTTTTATGTGCAAGAACTTAAAAAAAAATTCAAAATAGAGAAGTCGTTCAGTTCAATTCATATTAAAAATTACCAGGAGTACATTTCGCTAGAAAGTTAGCTCAGTCGGAGGTGGATAAGCCACACAGAATTCACACAATCATTTATACCACAGAAAAATCCACATACCAACAGAAATTCCACACATATTGTATAATCCCGCGCAGTTTGGCAATACTGGTTCCCACGTACCGCCGTCCTATTGGTCCGCAAGACAGGGAACACTCCTGCTGTTCTGCACAGCGCTCATTGGCCACGCAGAGTACTTACGAATACAGGAGTGAAACAGCCTTGTGTACCGCGGACGCCGTTCGCCAATCAGCGCCCGGTAACCCACTCGCCAGCTGGCAGCGCAGCCAATAGGGAACGTTTCACTGCATGCGGTAGCCATTCAGACGCAAGGTCAGTTCCCAGAGCCTCGCGCAGCCAATCAGAAAATGGGTACGCCCACATCGAAGCAAACGCCAATCCTTTTCGTCGTCATCTGCTCTGTGCATCGGCCTTCGGTCATTGGGACGGTGAGTTCCGTGTGCCCCAGTTGTTCTTTGTTCTTGGTCGCGCAGTGTGCTTTACGAGCCAACGTGTTATGTATACCTTTTATAATATGAACCTTGCTCTTTGACAAATGGGAAAAGCGTGCTACGCTTTGTAAATGTCGAAATAAATGCTAAGTGAAATTTACAAAAATTGTTTACAATATATCGTCTACTTTGACTGAATGTACAGATGTGTGCTTCGTAAAAGCACAGGCATAAAATATTAGCATATGTTATTTCGCACAGTTGTGAGTGCGTATGTACTGTCAAAACATCTTAGAATCAGCGTTCTACAGTTATGAAATAGGTAATCTGCAGCCGCGTGTGAATATTATCGCGAGTGGTGCATTCCGAGTTCTTTTCACTCCTGATAATAAGTACTTTTTTTTTTCCGCCGTTCATTATCATTGCCATTCGTTCCACTTCTGCAAGTGTGGGACAATAAAGTTGACCTGTTATTTACCAAGTTTCACGACCGTGTGCAATCAAGTAGATCGATGAGCATTTTTGTTTTAATGGGAGGCGGAAGTCCTTTCAATACTGCGTATTCTAGAAATAAAATTAATGCTTTAATCATTCCTATTGTTCCACAACAAAAACAAAAATTANTCCACAACAAAAAAAAAAAAAATTCAAACACCACAGATGCGATTGCCACATCGGTATGTATTCCTGAACGTTTATTGGGCCCTTTCGTGTCCCGGCAAGGATTATGAACACAAAACAACGTTTCACCCGCAAGCACCTTGGCTGCTTCGTCTTTGTGGCTTGTAACCCTACACGGCCGACAGGAAAAGAAAGGGAGACAATTGATCTTGCAAAGGCATTTGCCAACGTGTAGATAACGAACTTCTTTTTCCTTTCTTCGAATATAATCTCATATTTCCGGGGTGATTTCCATATTGTTCTTTCACGGACATCGCCATGACCGAAGGAGGGGGGCATCAACATCAGAAATAGTTTCCTCCAGAGGAATGTGAGGTTTAAATAAAAAATAAATGCAAAAATCATTCGTTACGTGCCGTNTGCCAACGTGTAGATAACGAACTTCTTTTTCCTTTCTTCGAATATAATCTCATATTTCCGGGGTGATTTCCATATCGTTCTTTTAACGGACATCGCCAAGACCGGAGGAGGGGGGGCATCGAAATCAGAAATAGTTTCCTCCAGAGGAATGTGAGGTTTAAATAAAAAATAAATGCAAAAATCATTCGTTACGTGCCGTNATCAGAAATAGTTTCCTCCAGAGGAATGTGAGGTTTAAATAAAAAATAAATGCAAAAATCATTCGTTACGTGCCGTATTAATAAATTAGTAAGAATATACAAGAGCACAAACAGCTATCAAATTAAAAATAATGGGAAAAANTTACGTGCCGTATTAATAAATTAGTAAGAATATACAAGAGCACAAACAGCTATCAAATTAAAAATAATGGGAAAAAGGGGGGGGGGATAACTCGGTTACCTTTACCAGCAGGGACTTTCATTTTGAAATTATGTCGCTACTAAGCAATTTATTTTTTACAAAAAATGATTTTNTACCTTTACCAGCAGGGACTTTCATTTTGAAATTATGTCGCTACTAAGCAATTTATTTTTTACAAAAAATTATTTTACGTTATTACGAGAACGATTACGAACACTAATAATTTGTAAACGCTTGTTCTAATGAATCTCTCGCATCCCCTCCCCCCCCTTCTTCTGCTGACGCTCATGTGTTTCTCTCTCTTCTCTATAAGACAACTAGAAATTCTTACTTGACAGCACCTTTTCTGTGGACGTTTAAAAAGTATTTACGTTAATGCAGTACGCTTCTATTTTGCACAAACGAGTTGCCATTGCTGTTTGCTGTTGAGTGCAAAATTAAGTTCGTCATATCGTGACATACCCGCCTTATGCTAGTAGGGATCTTTGATAAAGGAAGAATTAATTATGATGGTATGTTTCCTGCGCAGAGGGTAATCAAATAATTTATTGAATGGGGAATTTCGAAGTAAGCATTAAGGAAGACCAATCTCTGCCGTCTGGGATCTCTCCATTTTTCATCACGAGTTACATTTCAAAAATTTTGAAGAAATTTCTCGCAAGGCAAAGCGCAAAAGATATCTTGAACTTAATCAAATCGTTACAGCTCCACTACCTTTGTAAATTAATAAATGGTTGATGCCGGGGGGAAAAAAAATTGATGTTTATTTCTTGCAGGTGATTAAGCAAAGCTGAAGGCCGTTTCACACGATCACATTTTTCTTCAAATTACCTTTAATGTTTATTGAATTCAATTCATTGAATGCTTTGTGACGTCATACGAACGTAATAATCGCGGCCATTTTGTCGTTAAATTTCTTGAATGACTCGTTTTCCTTCGAGTTTTTAGTTTAGAACATGTTCTATATTTTCTTGAATCCAAACTTTCAATCGGCGATTGCAGTTTTCCTGACAATAGGAAGTAATCTAATAATAGTAGTGTGCACATATTTAAAGTCATTACAATATAATGATGCATATTTTGAAAAAAGAAAATATACAATAATATGAAGAACATTTGTTGTGGTTTAACCAATTGTTTACGTGTCGTGCATGAGTCGTGAATGCTTCCAAAAATTTACTTTTGGTATTTTTTTAAACTGGTTTCATTAAAAATTTTGTGATAAATTTTCATGTGGAGACTTGAAAACTAATTGAATGGAAGTCATTGAAAAACAAATGAAGTGATTTTTTAGTACAATCAATTGAATATTTGATCGCATGAAATGGTCTTTAGAAAACCAATTTCCAATTCTAATAAAATAAAAATTTGTAATGCTGGCCGTGGCAAAATTTTCCATAAATCCGAGATGGTAGGGGTTAAGTCCATACTATTCAAGTATGTTCCTGAAGTGAGGATGGGAAGATAGTCCCGGTTCATTTTGGTTGGGATTCAGCTCACGAACCGAACGCGAGTCAGGTGCCCCACAGCATATCCTCACATACACGGCAATTATTGGCGTACTGAATAGACGACTTAAAATTATTTTTAAGTCTTAGTACCATTTCCCAGTGCATTTTGTGTATGGCAATTAACATGCTAACCATATTAGTTGTTAATATGTAAGCCGTATTGCTCGTCCTTCAAGTTTTATTTCTGAAACAGTGTAGGATTAAGTGTGTCGAAGTGAGATGGTAATTCCTGTTTTTGAGTATTACATTTTTTTTTGTCATGAATTCTGTATCTTATATAAACTTCAGCAGTTAACTCCCTAAAGATATAAGCAATGTTTGACGTACTTGTAGTTATCCGCATAAGTTTGTATTATGAAATGCTATACATCTTAAGTCTGTCGGTTAAAAGCTTATAGTACACCGCTATTGTAAGCAAATAAAACTTGAGCACAGATTAATATTGTTACGTGTCGCTGCTTTGCATCGCGAGAGCGAGCGAAGAGTGTGTGGAGGACAGAGTAGTAATATGATAGCAGGCGGCGAGAACGGAGGAATGTTGGAAAGTTCAAGCGAGTGATAATCCAAGACGCGCGCATCTTGTTACGAAAAGCGTTCCGCCGCGATAAGCCTTTTGCGGCTCGCGCTCCTGACCTTCAGCTAATTGAATTTCTGCGTTTATCTGTAGAATGTTCTGGTTTAATGTCAGAACTTCTCTCAGCGTGACTCGGGGTGCGGCGAACCTTCCAGATCAAGGCCAGCGATATTACGTGCGACGGGCCTCCGAGCCGGAGAGTTTATTATGAGAGTCGGGAGTTTTGGCGATTGCGCGACCTTGAGCGATAGACGACGAGTGAGAACAGCAACGAGTGGCGACGGAAGTGATCAGCGGGAGGAAAAATCTGCTATTGCGAGCATCGGTGCAGTGAAGGGTGTCACTGGCAGGTGGGACCATTGGACTGGATACGTGAGTGAAATACATTAAAAATGATGGCAACAGACAGATTGAACGTGTGTTATGATAAGCGTGATTTAATTTACTTTAACCAAACATACATTGAGAAGAACTTTAATTATAGTTGAGATAGACATTAAATATTGCGTCCACTGAGAAATGAAGAGAGTAATAGTGGGTATAGATAATTTAATGTTGTAAATAATAGCCGTATGAATAAATTAAAAATCAAATTTAGTTATTTTATTTTAATTAAGACCTCCATCCCTCACGAATTCGGATACGTCCATCAGGCGTCTTGCAACAATGTAACTTCTTAATGATAGCATAGGCAAAAAATTGAAAACAGAAAATATTTATATCAAATACACAAACTATGGGAAAACTGAGCCATCATCCTAGACAAGGCGAAATAATAGGCGTAAACTAAGTCCAGAAGGAAGCTGGAGTACAACGTTACATCTTGGTCGCTGAACTACGTACACGAAGAGTCTCGTGTTTTCCGCGATGAAGTCCGAGTGTTGGACAGTTTTCGATGTCCTATTTCAGCAGCATTTCCTCTTGACTTACGGGTAGTCACAAATGGACAGTTCCAGATCCGAACATACGTGACGCTTACGCAGATAACTAGGATGCCGTGAAATCATCGACCACTCATACACTTAAAAGTAAACTACAACAATTTAACACATGAATTGGCACTAGTTGTGCGCTATTCTTCGACACAACCACGTTCTCAAGACTGCCGTCTAGTGAGGGTGTTTGCGTGTGCGAGGAAAATAATCGATGAAGCGCTACGGCCGAATCCGGCCGGCGGCGACGCATGTAAAGCGATATCGCCTCTGCGCGCAAAGTTGTGAACTCGCTTGCAGTGTTCCCGTCGTACCGCTGGAACTATGGAACTTCAAGCGGCGACCCTATCATTTTATTGGATGCGACACTGTAGCAGAATCCAGTGCACCCCTCCATCGTAGTTAGGCATAAATCCGGTTCCTGTGTATTTGAGAAACAGCAATCTGAAAAAGCAGTTTTCAGCCATTTTGGAGGGTATTGAAATAATGTTTCCATTGCTCGCGATGTCTTGAAAGTACCATACACGATTAGTCTCAAGTGTGTTTTCTTTTCGTAGATAAGCATTTTAGACTCACGTCTACTGATTTCGTAAAAAATAGTGCGATTTCAAACACGCTGCAACGTAGTTCAAGTGCCAGGTTGGCGACCGCCTTAACGACAAGTCTGAATTTTGCTGGCAGTAGTAGATGGCTGCCACACTTGTGAACGAGGAAGGAGTGAGGGTCCAGGTGAAGCTGACTCCCTTCAAGGGCAGATTCAGTGAATGGACGAAGATGACGAGGGTCTAAATACAGGCGACGTGTTCGTCTGCTTGGTTGCACGCGGCCCTGTATGTGTCTCTTCGGAGACACGTTTAGCCCACGTTTAGCCCGGTAGCTCACAATGTGTGCTCACTTTGGCACGTTGACGGGTCTAAGTATTCATCACGTACAGTCTTTGCCTGCTCCTTGTTGGACTGTTGCCAGTCGAGTTGCAACCGTGGAGGGATGGGGACACACACACACCTCGCTATCAGCTGTGCTGGCACAGTATAAGGCTGAACATCTTCCATGTTGACTGCTGATGTGTATACAGCCCAGTTGACGCGGCGATAGTAACTAACCATAGTTACTACCGTGATAGTTACTCTCGCAATACTCTCTCCTCGGCGCCGTGTAAACTACTTGATAGTTGCTGTCGCGATAGTAGCTGATATGAGAGTACTTACAACTTATATCACGGTACTGCGGTGTAAACAGAGTGCGTATTGCTGTCACGTTAGCGAGTGTGAATTAAATGGATGCATGTGTTGCGTTTGAAAGTTTTTTTTTTTTGCCCTTGTTATTTTGTTAGTGCATTTTACAATGTTTCTCTGTTCTAATATCTTTTCTCAAAAATTACGTTTCTTCTGTTGCTAATTCCCTCGTTAGTGTGTTTGAAGCGCTCAAATAGTCTCTTCTCGCTTATCAATATCTTATGCACTTTTTTTTGTATTAACTATCACAGTTCATTTTATGAACGTGTAAACAGGATACTGTCGCGTCGTGACAACTACTACCATCTTGTCAACCTGGCTTACGGCATCGTGCGTGTTTAGAGCCAAGCATGTGTTTAGGTCCAGATAGACAATAATTAGCCACTTCCAAATCAACCTTCGAAAAAAATGTTGTTCTTGTAACCGCTTGTGTAATTAATGGCCACTTTTTAAGATGTGCTTACTTTAATATTTTGTAAAAAAAATTTTGTGGGAGAGATTACCTACTGAAAAACACAAGATACGGAGTAATTCCCCACACCACTTTAGATAAATCTATACAGCTGTTTACTTTCAGTAGAGAAAGTAACGTTCAAGTAACTTTATTATTGTAGTATGTGTATGTTACGTAATTGCATGAATAAAGGATATATTTTTAAGCGTATGCCGGGGTTTTATTGTTTCATGCACCCCACATAAAGGCGGTTTTTGCAGTATTTTGTTTTTATTAAAAAACTATTTCGGTGAAATTAAACAAATTTGTTGGAAGTATTTGAAATTCTTCGTAGTCAGTTTCTACCAATTATTTCAAACAACGTTACTGTAGGTACTTGGCGAAATATAATACACAGCGAGCTTCACTCCAAAGAGACTGTATACACAATACATTCCCCGTTAGTTAAAAAATTTTACATAACATAATTTCTAAACAAATAACAATAAAGAAATGGATTGTATTATATTTATTCAGCGAATGTATGGTTAAGTAATATTTCTGAACGTAGTTGTTTCATTGCTTGTAAATGGCAACAGAGTAAATACAACGAAACTTAAGAAATTGCCTACATATAGTTTATATATTTAGATATTACGTAATTAATTAATATTCCTAAACACAGTTTTTAACTTGTTTACAAATGCCGACAAATTGGAAACAACGAAAATTTTGTATTATTCTGCACTGCCGATTTTAGTTTACCGCTTTGTTTCAAGTTCAAAACAATATCGCGTAACGATTGTATTGCCTACCGCCAATGACGTCACAATAGAGGCGGTAAGGCCTTGTAGTCTTGGTGGTAACGACTCAACCCCATTCTCCCTGATGGCCGGTAGCGAGACGTGGCCTCTCGTTGCTTGTCGCTTCGTCGCCGTGGCGGAACATGCACTAAAAGATGAGGTAGACCACGGATGCTCAAACGGTCGATCGCGATCGACCGGTCGATCGCGAGAGCTTTAAAATTCGATCGCGGACATATGTCTACATTCCCTCAAGAAATTAAAAATAAACGCCTTCCGTCTGTCACTCGTACGGCGACACTGTGATACGTAATAATAAAATGTAAAATCACGCCGAAAATAACGCTGCGCACCTCCGGAGTTGTCGGCGCGGCGTATTGTTTGCTCCCATTGTTTGTAAAGAATTGCTTTCTAGATTAAGAAACCGCCTTGTGAGTTTTATTTCGTTTTGGCAAGTTTGCAAGTTTGGTAAAATCAAACAACAATTTTATCCGTCGCCTGGAGCGCTAATCGTTACGAGNTGGCTGCCACACTTGTGAACGAGGAAGGAGTGAGGGTCCAGGTGAAGCTGACTCCCTTCAAGGGCAGATTCAGTGTATGAACGAAGATGACGAGGGTCTAAATACGGGCGACGTGTTCGTCTGCTTGGTTGCACGCGGCCCTGTATGTGTCTCTTCGGAGACACGTGTAGCCCACGTTTAGCCCGGTAGCTCACAATGGGTGCTCACTTTGGCACGTTGACGGGTCTAAGTATTCATCGCGTACAGTCTTTGCCTGCTCCTTGTTGGACTGTTGCAACCGTGGAGGGATGGGGACACACACACACACACACACACACACACACACCTCGCCATCAGCTGTGCTGGCACAGTATAAAGCTGAACATCTTCCCACATTTATGTTGACTGCTGATGTGTATACAGCCCAGTTGACGCGGCGATAGTAACGAACCATAGTTACTACCGTGATAGTTACTCTCGCAATACTCTCTCCTCGGCGCCGTGTAAACTGCTTGATAGTTGCTGTCGCGATAGTAGCTGATATGCGAGTACTTACAACTTATATCGCGGTACTGCGGTGTAAACAGAGTGCGTATTGCTGTCACGTTAGTGAGTGCGAATTAAATGGATGCATGTGTTGCGTTTGAAAGTTTTTTTTTTTTTGCCCTTGTTATATTGTTAGTGCATTTTACAATGTTTCTCTGTTCTAATATCTTTTCTCAAAAATGACGTTTCTTCTGTTGCTTTTCCTTCGTTAGTGTGTTTGAAGTGCTCAAATAGTCTCTTCTCGCTTATCAATATCTTATGCACTTTTTTTTGTATTAACTATCACAGTTCATTTTATGAACGTGTAAACAGGATACTGTCGCGTCGTGACAACTACTACCATCTTGTCAACCTGGCTTACGGCATCGTGCGTGTTTAGAGCCAAGCATGTGTTTAGGTCCAGATAGACAATAATTAGCCACTTCCAAATCAACCTTCGAAAAAAATGTTGTTCTTGTAACCGCTTGTGTAATTAATGGCCACTTTTTAAGATGTGCTTACTTTAATATTTTGTAAAAAAAATTTTGTGGGAGAGATTACCTANTTTTGTGGGAGAGATAACGTACTGAAAAACACAAGATACGGAGTAATTCCCCACACCACTTTAGATAAATCTATACAGCTGTTTACTTTCAGTAGAGAAAGTAACGTTCAAGTAACTTTATTATTGTAGTATGTGTATGTTACGTAATTGCATGAATAAAGGATATATTTTTAAGCGTATGCCGGGGTTTTATTGTTTCATGCACCCCACATAAAGGCGGTTTTTGCAGTATTTTGTTTTTATTAAAAAACTATTTCGGTGAAATTAAACAAATTTGTTGGAAGTATTTGAAATTCTTCGTAGTCAGTTTCTACCAATTATTTCAAACAACGTTACTGTAGGTACTTGGCGAAATATAATACACAGCGAGCTTCACTCCAAAGAGACTGTATACACAATACATTCCCCGTTAGTTAAAAAATTTTACATAACATAATTTCTAAACAAATAACAATAAAGAAATGGATTGTATTATATTTATTCAGCGAATGTATGGTTAAGTAATATTTCTGAACGTAGTTGTTTCATTGCTTGTAAATGGCAACAGAGTAAATACAACGAAACTTAAGAAATTGCCTACATATAGTTTATATATTTAGATATTACGTAATTAATTAATATTCCTAAACATAGTTTTTAACTTGTTTACAAATGCCGAGAAATTGGAAACAACGAAAATTTTGTATTATTCTGCACTGCCGATTTTAGTTTACCGCTTTGTTTCACGTTCAAAACAATATCGCGTAATGATTGTATTGCCTACCGCCAATGACGTCACAATAGAGGTGGTAAGGCCTTGTAGTCTTGGTGGTAACGACTCAACCCCATTCTCCCTGATGGCCTGTAGCGAGACGTGGCCTCTCGTTGCTTGTCGCTTCGTCGCCTTGGCGGAACATACACTAAAGATGAGGTAGACCAGGGATGCTCAAACGGTCGATCGCGATCGACCGGTCGATCGCGAGAGCTTTAAAAGTCGATCGCGGACATATGTCTACATTCCCTCAAGAAATTAAAAATGAGCGCCTTCCGTCTGTCACTCGTACGGCGACACTGTGATACGTAATAATAAAATGTAAAATCACGCCGAAAATAACGCTGCGCACCTCCGGAGTTGTCGGCGTGGCTTAGTATTGTTTGCTCCCATTGTTTGTAAAGAATGGCTTTCTGGATTGAGAAACCGCCATGTGAGTTTTATTCCGTTTTGGCAAGTTTGCAAGTTTGGTAAAATCAAACAACAATTTTATCCGTCGCCTGGAGCGCTAATCGTTGTGAGAGTACACCTTCGCGCTAATCGTTATAAATATTCTCGCTAGGTCGCGCTCTCTTCGAAAAATGGCGGCAACGATTTACAAAATGTAAACATAACCTGATNACCGATTATTCGTCTTCTGCGCGCGCACCCAACACTGACCTACCCCACGCCGATACAACTGTCAAGTCACGTGGACGACAATGTTGAACGTGTTCGTTTGTTTGTATCTTAACCCATTCGGTCCCCTTGTCCACGATCGCGGATATGTTGCAAATTAAGGATATATATGGCCGGTGCTATATGCAGCAAGGTATCAAAGCTAGGGGTGTTGGGAGTCTTCCTCATNGCGCGCGCACCCAACACTGACCTACCCCACGCCGATACAACTGTCAAGTCACGTGGACGACGATTTTGAACGTGTTCGTTTGTTTGTATCTTAACCCATTCGGTCCCCTTGCGCACGATCGCTGACTTGTTGCAAATTAAGGATATCTATGGCCGGTACTATACGCAGCAAGGTATCAAAGCTACGTGTGTTGGGAGTCTTCCTTGTGAGCTTCTGCACCTCACGTCTATGAAGTGTTAACGCCGATAACGTAGCTCACGCAGCACGTTGCTCATTGGTTGTGAGAAGTACGCCCGAAACAAGTACAGTGCACACCAAAATATTTCACGATTGCAACACTCGAGCCTCTAAATTAATTCAGGACCGAACGAGTTAATTTTCAAAATACAAGTATATTGATATGAATGAAATACTTTTGCCAAATTGGAATTTTAATAAAATTGCATTAAAAAATTGGTTGTAGGAAGTATGCAAACATCTCAAAGCACTTGTTTACGTCAGTAGTGTTCTAACCTCAAATGCTATCCACGTTGTTTACGATAGTCGTTTTGGCAGTAAAGCAGTTCAATGTCGGGACACGGAGGCTGGTTCTCCGCAGCGAGCGAGATCGCTCTACCTCATATTCGCTCTACATGGCGGGAGTCCTCCACGAAGGCGCGCTCTCCAACGCGGAGTAACACCGACTGGTCCAGGACTTTTTGGCAGAATGAACCTAGCCACGCTTAACATGGTCGGTCCACTGTTATTTCAACTCTTCGTAAAGCCCTTCTCAGTTTCTTGTTTTTACAAATTGGTTAACCTTCTGCCACATTTAAGGCGCGGTTCAAGGCCAAAACTGTCATAAAGCTCCATCATCGTTGTATGTAATATGGCTGTATGTAATAAACAACTAGTAACAATGTTTAAAAATATTTCTAATGACTGATATTATGTACATCAATTTTAGCTACGAAAGTTACAATTTTTATGACTGAAATAAGTGTGCATGAAATAGATTTTTTTTTACATTAGTGCCAATATTTTTTACATACAAACATATGATTGCCGGTACTTGAGCATTTGTTAATGTGCTTTCTGAAACATCCAAAAAAGGAAATACTCTCAAATCTCGGTTAAAAATCGACTTTTATTTTTTACTTTTTGAAACCTTTAAATAAATGTATTCTAGAGAAATATTTTAAGTGGTACAAAATAGATGCATTCTTCTTTCATATGCAACATTACTCTTACTTTTCTGGCAGTTTTGGTAGCATGTACTACTTTGTATATGCTATTCACAGTAAAGTAAGCACTTTTTAAGGCCCTTATAAATTTTTCCTTTTAGCCAATTTTTAATATCAACATTGCCATGTGACTAATAAATACGGTGTATACTTTCACCACTCTCGGAAGTTAATGTCTGAGGTTGCAATGAAACATGCACTAACGTTTCTGAAAAATTTAGTGATTTGAACTGTGCTTAACAGAGAGTGTGAGACGAGGTGTGGGTGAAGCTGTATTAAAATTACATATTTTGGGAAAATAAATTAAAGGCACTGAAACCTGGTGGACAATGGCTACGTGCACAATTTTTTTTTCTCGCATATGAGAAAATCGAATGTGGCCTGCTGGGCATCGAACCCAGTTTTTCGTGGTAGGAGGCGAGCGGTCTAACCACTGCACCGACGCAGGTTTAAAATCTGTGGTCCTGCGTTGGATCGTAGATGATGACCGCCATATCAATACGTCGAGTAAAAAAGACGAATTTACGTCTTCTTAATTTAATTTTATGTTTCATCCGTTTTGACATTTATGGGCTCGCAGAATGGTAAACAAGATTTCGTAGTCGGGTGTCCAAAACACTGCATAGCGTATCGCTGAAACAGGTGAAGGTTATGGTATACAATAAATAAAACACAAAATAATATCTAACCAAAAATATATTTTATTTTTAACATATTCCATACATTTTAAATTTGCATTTCTGGGATGCTTCATGCTTGTAACGACTTTAGTCTCGTCAGAACACAGCGTGTTTGACGGAGGTGTCGGTGCTAACAAATGGTCTTTTCAAGTAGGCGAAAGAACATTGCCCTTGTAGGAACTGATGCGATTTCTTTTCTTCCCGAAGTATCGCCGCACTAAAGCTGTGCAGAACAGTTACTGCAGCAAAACGTTGCACGAGGATGATTCTTCAATTCTCACTTTTCTTACGTCGACGAGCGGTGTAGCCGAAGTGTTGCCATAGTTACTTGACTATCCCGTGAAGAAGATGTATACCTAGGGTCCATAATCGTAGCAGTCAATCGTAAGATTTCACATACACTTTACATTTTCAAAAAAATTGGGAGCGAGAGAGAGAGAGAGCGCGCATTACCCAAACGATGTTTTACATTTAAATGATTAATTAAAGAAGAAATACGCCGCTGGTGTCATATCACATCTCTATATACACGATTCAATCCGGAGTCTCATATTTACAACAGGAAAATTCCTGCTCTATAAAGCCATAGGGAAAAGTATGTATACCATCCTCACATACGATTCGCCTGTCATCGGCGCAACACAAAGCCAATTTATTTACGCTCTTCGTGTGAAGAGAATGTTGGTGCGCTCGTATCGTGTTCGTTGTAACATGCACTGTTTTTTTAGTTATTCCAATGCAGCTATGTAATAGGAAAATTCTATTTTCTCTTGTACCACGCACTTCTGAATTCCTTTAGCTTTTATCGTTTCCTTGCCATTACACTTACGCGTGTACTAGACACATATTATTCGCTGATCCGTACTTTGCCCCCTTTATGGTTATCCTTGATCTGAGATACCAGCGACCACCAACGGGTTCAGGATGTGTGATCAGTCACCAGAAACAGAATGGATGCCCATCTCATGACGCGGAGAAAAGAAAAGTTTCCAATCCATTAGAACCTGTAGCGCCATGATGACGGAATGTTCCACGTGACACCAGAATATAATATAAACACTGGACAGAAGAACGGAGACATAGAGAAAGGCTGTAGGTGACTTTATTATTTTTAGTGGAATGGAGAGAGTTGGGCGTCTCTTAACACCGAGGTCTTGAGAGCCGATGATGGTGAAGTGAGGTGAGTGTGGAGCAGAACCGGAGTGCAAGAGCGGAGGAAACGGGAGATCCCCGAGAAAACCTGCCGACCAGCGGCATCGTCCGACACAAGTCCCACGTGCGAAAATCCGGGAGTTACCCCGCTGGGAATCGAACCCGGTTCGCCTAGGTGCGAGGCGAGCAGTCTAACCACTACACCACCGCGGCCCCTTGTAATTTGGAAATTCAATTTAAAGTGCACTGAATTCATTAGCGAATGAAAGCTGTAGTTTCTTACACGTGCAAGAGGGTACTGCGTGTGTTTGTTTGTAGCCCGGGGAAGGGTTATTTAGGAGGTAGAATATATATTTCGCTATATTAAGACTGGAGCCGTGTGTGATGTGGGATCGTTGATCACATCCGTTCTGCTTCCAACCAGGCTGTCTCCGGATAGGATTGACGTCATAGCGTGCTTATAAATATACCCGACGCGTTTAATATAACCTGCTGGAGTCCTATTTTTAATACTGGACCATCTCGTCAAATTAAGTGGTTCAGGTTGCTGAATTCTTACGATGACAGATTCCGAGTCTTTCTCGTTCCTGTCTGCGTAGTTTGTGTGGATTAATCTCCTCTGTACTCTCTCCAAAGTCGCTTAGGAAACCACACTGACGCGTTGCAATATTTCCACGTAAAATCCGGCGTCGTGGTTTCTTCGAATCCTTAGCAACGACCTAGTTGTACGTTTCGTTCACCCGAGTTCTCTTGTTTGACTTTGCACAAGTTCGCTAGAGAGGTACTGCCAGTACAAAGGACGTTCTCGAGTTGTCGCTACTACGTCATTTCCTTGGTCAGCGCGCACGGCGGTTATCTGTATTTGCAACCGTCTTTGCTGGTCAAGAGATACATCATCCAATCACACGGGAATCCTCAAAATATGTTTTTGAAATTACTCTAATTTTTTTGCTTTCGTACGTAACAAACAATTGCTACGAAATATTCATTATATGTATTGAATATGCCGTAATTTTCTGAACAAAATTTGCATTACGTTTTTAAAACAGGGGTTTTTTTTTTACTGAAAATACGCAAGGCCAAAACCATTTTTTTTTAAATATGCTGAACGAGTTAAAAGTTTCCCTGCTTTTCTGCCGCTACCTTCAACTGGGACACACTGTGCCACTGTTTTTAAATCATTGGTTGTACACTCGTACTAATTCGTGCCGAATTGCTGGATTTTGATTATTCGAAAGTTCATGTATTGTTTTGTTAGATTATTTTTCTCGGTGCCCTGAAATTACTTCTGGAAATTGAAGCATTATGCCACGTAGGCCTATGTGATAATATGGCTGTCCGGAAGTTGCTCTATTAAAGGTATTTCAAATTCTGATACTTTTTTTTTTTGCTTCCAACACATGTTAATATACATCTTGGATAATTTATGTACAACCCTGAACACTTACAGCAACGTGATGTAATATATTGAGTGAAGATGACGTTACTATCAATAATGTATATGGCACAGGTTTTTAAGGCCCGAAGGCCAGCGCACCCTCCATCCTCCCGCACTGGATCTATACTTTGGTGAGTAAGACAGTGCACGGCACTTTCTCCTCTTGGTCTCTTCGGGCCATTCGCTTTTCTTACTTGCCGTAACTCGGTATTCTACCGGTTTTCTCTTTAAAAACCTGTCCTCATCGCCAATCTAGGATACTCCGACTTTTACTCATTAAAGCCTTTACCTGAGTACCCTTTCATGGGTCATCAGAAATTCGCCGATTCCATTTATCAAAATCTTCCAGTCTCCTTCCGATTTTGGTTGCGAATTCGCTCCACATCCTGTGCAGTTGTTTGTTCTCCATTATAGATCCAACTTCCAAGTGAATGCCCAGCTCTTCAACTTGTGCTTGAAATTGCTCCCTCGGGTCTTATGTGTGTGGCACAAAGGAAAATATCCCCTCGTGGCGTAAAAGTCATGGGGGGGTACGAGCCCCACTGGGGTTGAAAGGACCGCCACTGGAATTTAATCACTACCATGGAAGCATACTGGAGTTCCGTGTTTACTGCCATTCGTATCATCACTATGGATAGGACTTGAGTTCAGTTTATAGTGTGTTTCTTCTACTTCAATGCCGAATTTGCNGGGGGGTACGAGCCCCACTGGGGTTGAAAGGACCGCCACTGGAATTTAATCACTACCATGGATCCACGAAGCATACTGGAGTTTCTTGTTTACTGCCATTCGTATCATCACTATGGATAGGACTTGAGTTCAGTTTATAGTGTGTTTCTTCCACTTCAATGCCGAATTTGCTCGGTGTGAGGCGAGTATCGCCATGGGGCGAGTATCACCATGGGGCGAGTATCACCATGGGGCGAGTATCACCATGGGGCGAGTATCACCATGGGGCGAGTATCACCAGACAGTCCTGCTATGGAGAGAGAGAACAGTTTCCTGGTTGCCAGCATGATCACGAGAACAGGTGGCATCCACGCATGGCACGGGCTATTATTTTCGATTTTTTATTAAGAATGATGTAATATTTAAATTTCTAATCGAGGTAAAAAAAAATATCACTTTTGAGTTAACGTGGTCATCTAGCCCTGACATTATTTCTTCTTTTTTTTATTTTGACAACATTTTGAAATAAATCTATAAATATAACTCAATCGAAATTGAGTTTACTATAGGGTGAGTGGCAATAAAATAATTACTTCCTTAAACTGACTGTAGGTGTAATAAAAGTCTCAGTAGTCTAACATCAATAATTATTCGGGAATCAATGAAATCATGTTGTCTCCTAACAAAAAAAAAAAAAGAATAAATCTGAAATAAAATATTGGTGTCCAAGGTCTCCTTCGCTTGCTAATGGGCAGGGGCGTAGAAGCGCTGGGGTTGGTACAAAGAGTGTATTTTAAAGATGTACCCCCTCTGGAAAACAAAAATCCTTCCTACGCCCTCTTGCAACCCGCGTCCGATAAGNCCTACGCCCTCTTGCAACCCGCGTCCAATAAGAGACGGCAACCGTGCTAAATAAAAACCATTTTATGTTTTTATTATTATCTGTCACAAGCCATGAGAAGTGGGAAAGGAGATGCGGGGCAGACTCACGTTAGAAGACTTTAGGAATTACATGTATGTATGTTAACTAGTATGAATGTAAAGCGACTTATTGACGGAACAGAACTACCGAGGGCGGTTATTCCAATAGTTTACAAGTAATTTGAAACTGTTTTCACATGGTATGGCAACGTAATTTGTTTTATAAAATTGCCGCAATTTGAGGTTTCGCTGCATCACCGCGTCTTCTTGATATTCCATACGCCTTTGTTACACAAAATTGAAATATATTTTGGAATTCGCTGCTAATGCCGTCAGTTGTGTCCTCGACGGAATTAAAGTCATATCTATCCTTTACTCTTTACGGCCTATGTTCGTGGACACTAACATACATTTTTACTGTTACGTGTTCATAGTAATTGACTTCCATTATCCTAGTTGGGAGGAAAATTCAAGAAAATAAATTTGTTTGGGGGGGGGGGGATGCCTCTTATGGATGCGACAGTATTTTAAAATGTTCTTTATATAAGTGTGCAAAGAGTGTGTGTTTAGGGCGGGGGTTAGAAATAGTCGTAAGGTTAGATGAAATCTCAGTTTCATAACCGATTCGGCAAAAAAAAAATCACCAAACAATTTTATATTTAACAGCTGTACTGTAGTTCGAATATTTCCCCAGCATAACCCGCTTGTGAGTTTTGTATTTCGTGCATTTGGTTGGTTTCGACTCCCTCCACCCCCCTCCCCCCCGACAACTCAATCGTGGATTTATTGTTGGGGTTGGGGCAAAACTAAGTTTTGTAGTTGTCCATTGCTAATGTAAAGTTAAACTAGTTTCTTGCCGCCTTCATTTTTTTATTAGATATGGTTTGTTCTTTAGTCGATCCCCAAAAGCAATAAAAATATAGTTGATTTGTCACCTTATCTTTGTACTGCAGCAAGATTACATATGTACCAGTAATGGCATTGGTCAGTATTTTACTGCGAATGGAAAAAATGACCTGCAAAAGCTTGTTTCTTGATGACAGCAATTATACAGTTACTTGTATTCCAGTAAGCTTTACCCATCCCCGAGTTACAGGAGTATGATTGTGCGTGGATTTAATTTTTAAAACAAATCAAAATCCAGAAGCCAAGTGAAGTTGCAAGAAACTATATATTTCGTATAAAAATGAATATATCTTCGTAACAAACATTAGTAGCGTGATGTTTGAATTATTAACCATTTCGTCACATAAAACCCACGCTTTTATTTGTCTCGGTAATTTTACTATTTTTTTTTAGAAGAGAATTGTATAGGTAGTGACTTTTTTCCCCGCCAGCACGCGTATAGTTGCTTCTTAGGTGATTGCTGGTGGTGCCAACGTAGCAGAGCTCGGTGAAGAGGAAAACTGCTCGGGAAGTGGCGATTGCTGTAGAGTCATGGGTCCCGTTTTTTAGCTGCGTGAGGTTGGCGTCAGTGGTTCGCCGCACGACGCTATATTTCGAAGACTCCAGTGAAGTGGAGTATCGGAGTGGTTGCATGAGCGTGAAGAGGGCTGGACCTCTCAGATAACACCTGCGCGCACTTGAAGTCGCGGTATTTACGGTCGCTCAAGAACAGCTTCCGCCATGCGAAGGAGCAAGTTTTATACCCGCTGTATTCAGGAACTCTGCGTCTACTTGTAGGACATAGAGGCAAAATTGGAAATAATGGGTTTTCAAACCGCGATCGGCCTGCCACCATTTCCTGTTTTTTCTTGTCGCCTTTCCGTTTTTCATTCTTTCTGCTTTTGTTAAAGACCCCGTTTGTCATACAATGGCTTGGAATTAAGAGGAAAAAAAAAAGNGTTTTTCATTCTTTCTGCTTTTGTTAAAGACCCCGTTTGTCATACAATGGCTTGGAATTAAGAGGAAAAAAAAAAGGAATTGAAAAATGGAATGAAAATTGAAGCCTTCTGTCCTTGAAGTTTTGTTAAAGAAGAGCAAATNAAAAAAAAAAGGAATTGAAAAATGGAATGAAAATTGAAGCCTTCTGTCCTTGAAGTTTTGTTAAAGAAGAGCAAATGTTAGTTAGAATTACGTCAAGGTAGAAAATTTGGTACGATTTTTTTTATTTCAGCACTTCTGCGTTTCTTAAGTGTCATTTGCAGCTGACATTGGATTAGTGGGGATAAAATACCAAGTGCTTAACTAATTTGACTATAGGCACGATGACACACAAGAAAAATGCGATCATTGCAAAGTTTTGCGGTAGTAAAATTATTTTATAATTTTTCTAAAAGTGATGTTAATGAAAAAAGTAGTGCTAATGGTCGACCCCGTGTTCGGATGTATTTGTTACTATGCAGACGTGCGACTTACTAGACGTAAATTACTGCAACTGTACTGTTATCGCAGCAAATTTAGTGGCCTTGAAACGTAGCGTGTTACTTACAAAATAGCGAGTGTATAAATAATAGTGCCTGAATCTGAGTTAGTGTAAATAACCGCGACATACCTCGACTGTATTCCTATTACTTTTAGATTAAAATTATACATACGCCCATCTCATCATTCACAGTAAACCTGAAATAGAATGCGTTTCAGTAAAACCCTTCAAAATACTCATTAACCTACATAACATGCTTGAACTAAAATGATTGCTACGTTGCTAATTTTTAGAAGTTAAAGCGTTAGGCTCTATTGTAAAGATATTCCCCAGTTAGTTACACCATTGGTCGTNCGTTGCTAATTTTTAGAAGTTAAAGCGTTAGGCTCTATTGTAAAGATATTCCCCAGTTAGTTACACCATTGGTCGATAACTTTTGAAAGTCAAACAAAAAATAAATAAAGTTTTGTTATCTGTCTCAAACGTGTATTTGCGTTAGTCATTTAACTTTATAGCTTTACTGTAAAGGTTTATTAGTTATGTTATATTTATAAATATTGGTACAATTGTGACACACATCGTTGAAACGACAGTCACAAAAAGTCTCTTCAAAAAAATTAAAAACATTTAATTGTTTTAAGTGTAATGGTTTAGTATACCACAAAATCCGTGGCAACTGAATCACTACGTCGGGCACTGAGATNTTAATTGTTTTAAGTGTAATGGTTTAGTATACCACAAAATCCGTGGCAACTGAATCACTACGTCGGGCACTGAGATATTATAAGCGTTTGTTTACCATCTCGATACTTAGGTATCGATGTGAGACACGTATAAATAGCGAGGCCCATAAGTACCCTATAGAATAAATTTAAATTTTATAAGGGAATATTTTGTGTTATAATAATGAGATTAAAGTCATTCCTCAGAGAAAACTATGTAATATTTATTTTAAAAAATTAATTGGTGCCCGCAGGAATTGTCTGTGAAGGAGGCGGGGCATTGTAGGATTCGCCTCTCGGGGTTGGTCCGGCCCACACACACCTCGGGGTCTCTCGGGTCAAATTAGCGGCTAAGCGAGGTCGCGGGACTGACAGGTTGAAAATAGGATCGGAGTGACGGAACACTCGCCCAAACTTACTTCGAGTAATCGAGGGGGCTGCGGTGGTGTAGTGGTTAGACTACTCGCCTCCCACCTAGGTGAACCGGGTTCGATTCCCGGGAATCGTGTTGGAGACGATGCCGCTGGTCGGCGGGTTTTCTCGCGGGCCTCCCGTTTTCCCCGCCCCCACCTCGCTTCGTCCTCATCGGCTTTCAAAACCTCGATGTTAAGAGCCGCCCAAATCTCTTCGCTCACTCATTCGAGTAATCGATGAGCCTTCGAAAGGCCTATACTAATTTTAATTTCTTGGTTTGTGGAGTGCCGAATACTCTCCAGAGCTGTGAGTAATTACCAAGTCGTAATGAAACGGGCAGTGGCACACACGGCGTACGTTCGTGCGGACACATAACGGAAAGCAGTGACGACTTTTTCAATTGTACGATCTCTTGTCACTCTCCCTGAGCTAACCGGTGCAGAAGTGACGCGAGTTTGTTGGTTGCCGCACGCATGTACGTGTAGAGTTGGCGGGCGGGTCGCAGATGTTTAGAACAGGGTGGCGATGAATGTGCCAGTCCTTATAAACCCAGATGTCGAGTTTTCCGATTCTTCGCTTCTTTTGCTTCTTTTTTTTTTTTAATAGCATGCATACTTGTGGTTACTGTGTGCTTACATGGCATGCTGACCAACAGGTAGCTGCGATGTTCTTATACGAGTTGATTCGTGACGATATGGCCTAACTGAAGGAGCTTATTACTCAGCTCAGTAGGAGTAAAAATTATATATCAACATTGGCTGTAATCACAGTAATTTAGGATTTAGAAAAGGATGAATATTCAGAGAAAGTAACATACGAGTAACATTGACTATTAAGAATGCACTGTTTACTGCATGTAATGGTAGGTAACGTATATGTTAGTGCTTCAGATGGTAATCAGTTTTTACGGGAGATGTTCAAACACTCCACCTCCGGCGTAGTGCATTCACTGCACGTATATGTACTGCGAATTATACCACGTAAATATTACGTTTGTTTACTCCTGTTGGCCCGATTAATCAGCTCCTTCAGTTAGGCCACATCATCACGAATCAACCTGCATATACGTGTAGTAACAGAATTACCGATAATAGCTCAACTTCACATTTCAATTTCTGTGGAGCATGCGCATGTATATATATACGTTTTATAAAATGTCTTTCTTTTACTCTTCCACTTATCTGTTTATCGCAGCTGTATGTCTAATTTTCTGTTAAGTGTCGTTCGTTTGACACAAGTAGCTGTGCATTCTGTTTATGTGTGTAATTCAGCGTGTAAACTAGGGGAGATTGTGTATTTGTGCTGGAGGTGTTTGGTGTCGCCCGTAACTGCTCTTGGGTGAACATGCCTACAGCCAGCTCTCTATTTTTCCAGTTATTGGATGCGAACACGTGTACCCGTGTTCTTGTCCGGATCTCGGCTGGAAGACCGCAGCAAGTGAGTTGAGGCATGCCGAATACGTGTCGCCACTGTTTGTAACAGCTCCATGTGCTAACACAGGCGAACATTATCGAGCCTAGCAGATAGATGACTAAAACCATACGTGTGCTGCTGTGGATAGACTTACTGCTTGATTCATGTGGCATGCGTATCCGTGGCTGATGTGTGTTGTAGTTGGTAGATGAAGTAATCTTTGTTGGGACGGTATACGTATGTAGAACGTAGTTGCAAATCTTTGTGCCTGAATAGCGTGCAGTGTTTTTTTCAACGGCTTGCTTTATTTGTGTCACAAAATGGGAAATGTTATCGCTCACGCGATATGATTTCGTAAGCGTGATAGCATACATGTTGTTGTTGCCCAGGAATGTTGTAACAGAATCACCCTGTGCGCGCAAACATTTCTTATAATAAGGGGGGGGGCGATAATGTCAAGGCTACTCGCCCCCCCCCCATCTAAGCGAACCGCATTCGATTCCCGGCTGGGTCCCTCCCGGATTTTCGCGTGTGGGAATAGTGCCGGACGATGCGGGTCGGACGGTCGGCGGGTTTTCTCGGGGATCTCCCTCCCCCCTCCGCCCTTTCATTCCGGCGCTGCTCTGTGCTCACCACGCTTCACCCTCGTCGGCTCTCAAGACTTCGCTGTTAAAAACCGCTCAGATCTCTTCACTCACTCATTTCTTGAAATATCAGCGCTGAATACCTTAACTGTTAAATTGTAATATTAGTGTGATCTTTTACGAAATATGCACTTGTCGAAACGCTCCCAAATTATAACTTTTCAACTGCACAACTATTCACCGGTAGAAAATGTGTGAGAGATTGGTGTATAAAGATCCAACATCATTTTTTTGCTGTCCCTCTCAAAATATGCGTGCGGTCTAACACTGTTGAGAGTAACAAGACTTAAGTTTTAAAAACGCGTATGAACATGTATGCGTTTCAGTGTACGTGAACTAATTAGTTTTTTTATATGTTCTGTATGTAGTGCTACAATTGTTTTATCTTTTTGTGTTAACATCTCACAAATATATTTGACGCACTGTGCAAAATAACTTACCGAAAAAAATTTGGAATATTGCAGGTTATACTTAAGAAAGAGGCCACACAAGTTGCGTAAGTAATTTGTGGACACGTTTGAACATTTACTAGAGCCTGAGGTTTTTTTTTTTTTTGTGATTTGATTGTAAAGTATTTTGGCACTGCTAATTTGTAAGTAAAGGATCTCTTTTTTTATGTAAAAAACTTTTGTTTTAATTTTGCACTTAGTATTTTGCAATTACAAGTCTGTGTATTCCACTGAGTACGAATTATGTTCTAGTAACAATCTTCCCAGTCTTACACACAATACATTAGGTACATTGGGCATACGTAGTGTTAAAAGTTGGTCAAACTCAACCGTTCATCCGCGACATGCTGCAGGTCGAATGAATTGATCAGTGCTGTATGCTTCCCATAAATCATGACCGTTCAGCAAGAGACTTGCTCGCTGTAGGCAATACTATGGGCTGTTACTCGCATATTGAAATTGGAAAGTGGTTGGTGCTTGTGTAATGAGCCAATAGAAACTCTCGTCGTGAGTTGCACTATGAATACAGTGGGAGCTGATTAACACTGCCCGGAATATGCGGCTTGGTAAGTCTTCCTCTTGCATTCTCTCTCCTCTCTCCTTATCTCTTCCTTTTTCTTCTCTACTCTTCTCTCTCTTTCTCTCCTACTCTTCTCTCTCTTTCTCTCCTACTCTTCTCTCTCTTTCGCTCCTACTTTTCTCTCTCTTTCTCTCTTCCTCTCACTGTGTGGGCGGCCCTACTTCAGAGTTCACAAGCACTTGCCAAGCCAGTTTCCTCCGTTGCAGCGGCCGAAGTGAGAGAACTGTGCAAGCAGCAGTGTTCAATGTCGGGGGGTGCACGGTTGCAGGGCTGAACGCGTGCGAGAGGAAGTCGTTCATCTTCCTGCGGAAGGAGCTGCCGGTGCGGCTGGCCAACATCATGAAGGAGATCCACCTGCTGCCAGACAACCTGCTGCGCATGCCGTCAGTGGGGCTCGTCAACAACTGGTACGTGCGCAGCTTCGACGAGATCCTCGAGTTCGAGAAGGCCGACGTCAGCGAGAAGACGCTCGAGAGGTCAGCCAGTGCTCCTACTCTACACAGTTCTGTGCACATTTTGGAAATAAACCCTTTGTGTGTTAGGGGCATAGACTAAAGATGAAGTAGACCGCTTATTCGTCTTCTGCGCATGTGCCCAACATTGACCTACCCCAAAGAAACACAACTGTCAAAGTCACATTATCAACAATGATGAACGTGTTTGTTTATATCTTAATTTTTAAATGACACGCACTGTTATACATTAATTTAATACTTTTTCTAATTTGAATTTAATGAAACTGCGTTACAAATTGGTTAGAGGAAGTATAACAAGTATACCAAAGCACTTGTTTACTAATCTTTGTTCTAACCTCAAAACCAATCCCCGCAGTTTTTGCTACACGTGTTGGCATAAAAGCGGTTCAGTGTTGGGACACGGAGATTGTTGTGCGCAGCCAGCGAGATCGGTCTACCTCATCATTAGTCTACGGGTAGGGATGGATCCCTTCCCATAACATAGAAGCACCAACTGGGGGACTCAAAAGTGGTGTTGGTACAGAATTAGGACACGAAATCTATATCTTAATGTTTTATTAAAAGTGTACTTTGGAAAATTAGTGACCATGGCAGTTTATTTTATTTTGCACTTGTAAGTAATTATTAGCTTAATAATTTAATATCTGAGTTTCTACAATTTTAGTTGAACTTGATCGATGTACGGGTGGTTATGGATAGGTCCATTGGCACATGTCATGTAAGGATGGACATAGTTGGAATATTAATATTTTGTGAATTAAACCTTTGAGAAAACACCTTATGTATAACATGTCTCGCTGTTTTCTAAGTAAATCGTACATCGCAAGCTTTTTTATTACTTAATTTAATATTAAAGCATCTTATTTTTTGATTAAATGGAAACCTTCACTCTTTGTAAATTTTATTTATTTCATAGTCAGTATACATTGAAATAGAAAGGCGGTGTATTGGTTATGGCTGATAATACATATCTAGTTGTTATGTAAGAGATTGTTTTCGTACGTTATTTGTAAACTAAGAGTTTCTTACTGACGTGTTAACGTTTTCAGGTGAAATTGATGTAAATACTTCGTTGTTATATACAAAAATATTGCTTTATTGTCCAGTGCACAAATATGGTGCGTAGTTTTCCTTTTGGTATTTTTATAGGTTTGTGTACGTTTTGTTTATACGCGGGGGAAGACATACGTAGTGGGTAGCCAGAATGTATAACTTTAACAGTGCTTCAGAAANTACGTTTTGTTTATACGCGGGGGAAGACATACGTAGTGGGTAGCCAGAATGTATAACTTTAACAGTGCTTCAGAAACGTTAAATGTGACCATGAATACGTCGTACACTTTAAACGTAAAGAAGAAACTAAGGAGAGTTTCCAGAATTCATCAGTTAACCAGCAGGTTGCTATATCACCAATCGCCTATTAATTATATGGTTGCCATACNACGTTTTGTTTATACGCGGGGGAAGACATACGTAGTGGGTAGCCAGAATGTATAACTTTAACAGTGCTTCAGAAAAGTTTATAATGTGACCATGGATACGTTATACACTTTAAACGTAAATAAGAAACTAAGTAGAGTTTCCAGAATTCATCAGTTAACCAGCAGGTTGCTATATCACCAATCGCCTATTAATTATATGGTTGCCATACNAGAGTTTCCAGAATTCATCAGTTAACCAGCAGGTTGCTATATCACCAATCGCCTATTAATTATATGGTTGCCATACGTGCGGAATATCAAACCTCCGTGGTAGCCTATGGGCAAGCGGTTCCAGGTTCGAATCCCATATAAAGTATGGCTATGTGTATGTTTGTGTAGTTTGGGGCCGCGGTGTTGTAGTGGGAAGACTACTCATCTACCACCTAGGAGAAACGGGTTCGATTCCTAGCGGAGTCATCCGGATTTTCGCTATTGGGGAATACGTGGTGAACGCTGCCGTTTGTCGATGGGTTTTCTCGGGGCACTCTTGTTTTCTCCGCTTTTGCATTCCCCCGATGCTGTATCCTGACCTCATTTTACCCTACCGGTGCTCAGTACCTCAGCCGTCAAACGCCAACAACTTTTGTACTCGTGCGTGTCGTTGATTGCAAGTTTTTAATTAAACCTAGTTTTTAAGATAC
>NQII01006112.1:137012-149495 GCA_002778355.1 Clitarchus hookeri
GGGGGGGGGGGGAATCTTCACATACCTGCAGAATCCACGCCAGTATTTTTAGTTGACGATCGTGCGAGGGTTGTCTTGGACGCTTGCCTAACCCCCCTGGCTCAGAGATAACCAGCTGTTTCAACCCATCCGGTTCGCGGAAGAGCTGCGTGTTACGTGCCCGCCATTCTGGCTGTCTTTCAGAAATTATTCTTGTAAAAGTTCATTGAGCGCTAAGGTCGATTCTTGCTCACTCACCACTTGCCTCAATCGCCTCTACGCGCATAGCGCTCAGCTAGTGTGCAGTCTTTCCGTTCGCGACTCGACTCAACGTGGCTCGATGGCACGCCACTACAGATGAAAGTACGACGCTGTCTAAAGACCAGTCTAAAATTTCTGTATAAAAAAATTTTGCAGCTGAAATTGATTCTGAAAACGCCCATTTTAGCCATTTTCACGCCCAATAAAAATAATCCTTGTAGTNTAAAATTTCTGTATAAAAAAATTTTGCAGCTGAAATTGATTCTGAAAACGCCCATTTTAGCCATTTTCACGCCCAAAAAAAATAATCCTTGTAGTTGAGGTGAGAAATTGAAACTAGTCTTCGGGCATGAAACGTTTCCTAAAATGATCTTCGTGTTCAGAAACCACTGCAAAATATCCAACTGTTTTTTAATCACGTGTTTTCTACCAAACCTCTGTAACGCACTTCAGGCGATATTGTGAAAGGTAACTGAAACACGCCTAAAATAGTCTTTTCACGGTAACGTGAGTACTTTTTGAAGCAGTCTCATCAGACATAATAACCAGTAAATACATTTAATTGTGGCCTCGGACTTCTGGTTTTGATTATGATGAAATGTATACAGGATGATTCTAAAATCATGGGACAAACATTGAGAGGTGGTAGAGCTCACTAAAACAGACAATTATTGTATAGGAATATATGGGCGGAAGTGACGCGTTGAGGCACAAACACAAAAACATAACACATTAACGGAAACATAAAATGTTCATTGGCAGCATACGTAACGAGTGATTCCGTACATAAAATGTTAAAACAGTTGCTGGAAATGCATCCACCAACAGTCACGCATGCTTGGCGACCTCTACATATGGCGTGATTGGCTGACAATGGTGGCGTGCGTGAAATACCCGGCGTATTTGAATCTGTTCGCCAATCACTCCACCGACGCTACCAAGCTTGCATTACTGTCGGTGGTAGCAATTTTGAGCAATTATTATAAACATTGCTGTAAAAAGGCATTTAGCGGCGACGTTGTAAATAAACAGTGTGTTGCATTTCATGTGTTATTTTTGTGTTTGTGCCTCAACGCGTCACTCCCGCCCATATATTCCTATACAATAATTGTTTGTTTTAGTGAGCTCTACCACCCCTCAATGTTTGTCCCATGATTTCAGAATCATCCTGTATACTGTGCTTATTACTCACATTGCAGTGATTACATTATCAAGTAACGGAAGGGTATAGATAAATTTACTGATATAAAAAAAGGAACTAGGGTTTCAAAAGTGCTTACTTGACCGCGAGTGTGTGTGGTGGTCGCAGGTTCTGCGAGTCGCTGGCGAAGATCCGCAACCGGCACACGGACGTGATCCCGACGATGGCGCAGGGCGTGCTCGAGCTGAAGGAGTCGCACGAGGTGAACCGGCAGACGGAGAGCAGCATCCAGTACTTCCTGGACCGCTTCTACATGTCGCGCATCAGCATCCGCATGCTCATCAANCGCACTGGCATTTCTGCACTGCTCCATACTCACCTCACTTCACCCTCATTGGCTGTCGAGAATCACCCAAATCTCTCCACTCAGCTATAAGGCTGTTCACGGAAAACTGAGCACTTCTGATAGCTCCGCTTAACATATTACTTGTATGCTCATTGTGTATTCTCCCACCATATGTAAAATTAACATTGTCATGGGCCTGGTCACATAATTGATGCGTCGGTCAAGGGACATTCTAAAATTATTAGAGTAGTGCATTTTTTTTTACATGTTCTAATTCTTACTCTTATAATCATTAAGGAAGACAGAAAGGCAAATAAATGATTTCATATTTCACAGATGTTTACCGAGCAATTTTTATTCAACGTCAAGAAGTGTAACTACNGTTTACCGAGCAATTTTTATTCAACGTCAAGAAGTGTAACTACTCACTCTCTATTGTTACCAACTTACTGGGCGCATCCCAGTCGGCGGGCTCGTTAAAATAAATGCAGTTACTGGCAGTGACATTTTTCGCACGTTGATTTCATTAAGTGCTCAATTGACCCTTAACAGCCTATGCCTATCTTTCTCCTGTAGCACTATCTAATAATTCGTGTAACAGTTTTGAATTCTTTCCTCCCGGGAGGTTTTTTTTACGGTGCCTACACCGGTTTTCCCCCTTTCTCTTCTCGTAGTAGTTTAGCTGTAAGCACACTCGGGGAGGTAGTCGTGACTCCAATCGCGACCATGGCAGCCCAATCACCATCGGGCGCGATGCAAGCCTCCCGGCGTGGATTCCTTCCGCCCTATGCGTATGGGACTTAGCCCTGAGGCCCGCGTAAGAGGATTCATCGCACGCAGAAAGTTTGTACTCGGGACTCAGTGGCGAAAGGCGAACGTCTTCGGTTTTTTTTTTTTTTTTTTTTTNTGCTTCTCCTCTGGCTCGCACCATATTACTTCCGCATTGCACACACATTTGTAGTCTATTCGTGGTTTCTTCACATCCCATGTATTACGTTTTTAGTTATTTCCTAGATATACCATGTATCACAAGCATGTATCATATACATGTGTTCATAAAAGTAATTTTTTTTGGTTAAATTGAAATGTTATTTTATATTCTCTATAAATTATTAACATTTCATTTATAATTAATATGAATTTAAAACAGTGATAAAACGTGTGTTGGTAACGCCAATAAGAAATAACTCTCTTGCAAAATATTATTAGAACTGAGTGCGCAGGAATGCGGCGCGTTGTCCTCTGGTGTAATTTTCCAGACTTAGTTAAGCTTAGCTTGCACGAGTCGGAGGAATATCCTGGAAGTAGAACTTTAGCAGGGCTTCAGAAAAGTTTGAAGTAACCGAGAATTGATTATAATTACTCTACTATAAGCTATTCGCGGTTAAGTGAGCACTTTTTACGGCCCTCGGAACAAGCGTTGCCCACTAATAAATAAATGTTATTGCAACTTTAGACGTTAACTTTTGCGAGTGGTGAAATGTACACACTGTTTACATTAGTCGCGTGGCAATGTTTTTATTAAAATGTGGTGGAAACCTGGGAATTGCCGTACCATAAATAGCCTACAGTAACGTGTGGCAGTGTCTTCGTAATAATCGTTATTTCCCAAAAAAATTTAGCGACAGCATTGGGGAATAAAGCGAGATAACTTATTTAATAATAGTATAACTATGCTTCTGAAAAATCCAGTTCAAGAAAGATCTAATTGGAACTTGTAAAAAATAATGGCGTAACTGCCCAGAAAAACTGTCATTTCTTCTAGAAAATAAATATTATTTACACCTAAAAATTACAAACTTTTTTCCTCCATCAATTAAAAATATTTTATAAAATGGTTCATGCGAAATACTTGTGCTTGAAATGTTATCTACAGCACAGCATCGCGAGATCTGGAAGCGTTTGCAGTGCAGAGTTTCAACAGCTGTGATGATCCTCTTAGGTCCCGTCCCTACCTCGGACGCGCACTAACACCACAGAGCACGTGAGCGTACAGAGGTGAAACTTCCGCTCATTCCGCAAACTCTGGCTTCACTAGCCAGCAACATGTCGGGAAGCCATTCGCCAATCAACGTGTGGTTGATCTACCTGCCATTCGGTAGCTCAGCCAATAGAGAACCTTCTGCAACATGGAGTAGCCAATCAGCCACAAGTCTCGTTCCCAGGGCCTTCACGGTCAGTCAGAGAATGGGTACCCCCACATCAAAGGAACCGCCACGCTATTTCATCACGGTGTACTTTATTTATCGTTTTTTTTTCTAACCTACTCTAAAACTAAGTCTTATATGCTAGTCCGCGGTAGGAACGGGATTATTGCGTCTCAGGGCTAACCCCTTACGCTTACAAGGGAAGGAGAAACATGCAAGGAGACGTGCATCGCGGCAAAGAGGGATTGGGTTTCCCATGGCCGAGTTTGGCCATGAAAAACCTCCCTAATGTACTTATAGTTAAACTACATCTAGAAGAGAAAGGGAAAAACCGGCACAGACACCGTAAAAACCCTTTCGACAGGAAAGAATTAAAAATTGTTACATGCATTATGAGAAAATGCTACAGGAGAAAGATAGGTGGGTACCATGCTCTTTATTATTGGGACAGGAGAAACTAGTGGAGAGGTGGCGGGGATTTATTTATCTACTCTGTGCTAACACTTAAATTAGGGTAGGTTAGGAAAACAAAAAAACCTCTCGCTAGTTAACCAGCATTGCGTCGCCGCGAACGGTCGCCGATACATGCTGGGGCAAGCGCTTAAAGGCTGATTCACAATAAAATTAATATGGAGCTCTTTGCATTAATTTTGCGTTGTTAGGTTCAGGTGTTGGTCGCGCGGCAGTGAGTTCACATTAAGAGCCACGTAAAGGTAAATTTCCCACTGAAGAGGGTTGGCTCAACTTGAACATAACGTAAAGGTAACTTAGTTTTGACGAACCAGATCCAAGGGATGATTCTTTTAGCTTGTTCTTTGTGTACATTTTCTCTTCCTACCAGCTTCCAACTGACGTGTGTTATGCCACGATTGCAACAGACGTTGAAGTTAATAGTTTATTTGAATTTAATAAACGAATTAACGATTTGAAAACTCTGGAACAAATGAAGATAATTGGGTGCAAATTGGGGTCATTTTATGTGAGAGATGATAGATATTATTATTGGTCTGTGGAGGAAAACTTTCCAATCGGTACCAATGACTACTCATATGTGCACATAAACCTAGTAGCCTTTTCTCAGCTCTCAAATACAACAAATTAGGTAGTACTGAATTACAGCTTATCAGAGACGATCTTTTCTCAGCTCCAATGTGAACACAGGTACGATTTTATAAAAAAGATGTTGACACAGAATTAAGCAATGTAACATAATGAGCCTAAAAAGGTCACGTCTGGCTATAAGGGAGCAGTGGGTGCTCCCCAGACTGTGATATGCATTCCCGTGAAGCTGAATTTCCTGCTAAACAGATCCATAACAGTAGGATACCTCTTACCTGCTGCTAAGCCAGTGGATTAAACTAAAGATACCACTTAGTACTGTTCTTTTTTTCCTTGAGGAAACTGTGCAGGAGGTCTCTAAAATAGTATTTTTTAACAATTTCCACAATTTTTTCATTTTGAATATATTTAATAAGATAATCTTAAAAAGTGATCACTGTAGGTAATAGTTTTTTAAATCTTTCCTGGGAAAAAGTTACGTTCCCACAAAATTTGTCTATTGAGATATGCATATAAGTGTAAACACTGATTTTACATATAGTATTTTACTAGGGAGTCCCTTTAATACCGGAGTCACAACGATCACAACAGGACAGCCCTCACACGACAAAGAATTTGCAGCAGGTAGTAAGAAGCAAGGTCAGCCCGACAAAATTGCAGCCCCGACAGCACGAGGAAAGTGATTCTATTTCTACTTTTCGTTGTGTCGGGCTCGCCGCGACGCGCAAAGAATGCAACTACAACATTACAAAACAAAAATTCCTGTGTATTTTCCTACAGTGGTAAATAATAATTTAACTAACTTTGTACCAAAATAAATTTATGTATATGCATCTTTGCTCCTAGGTTATAGATTTTTCTCTATCTTTTATAAAGCATGTGATTTAGGTTTTGATCACAGCAAAATTAAATTTGTAAGAGACACAAAAACGTCTTAATAGGGGCTTGCCCTTCGTCTCCTAGGGGGATGCCTAAAGGTGTGCGATTGCTTGGTTGGAGACGTTTCACCGCTGGCGTGTGTCTTAGGGAGTTGTTGCTTGCAGCCCTGCTGTTCGGCAAGAAGACCAGCGACAGCAACAGCCGGCACATCGGCAGCATCGACCCGCAGTGCGACGTGATGGACGTCGCCCAGGACGCGTACGAGAACGCCAGGTTCCTGTGCGACCAGTACTACCTGTCCTCGCCGGAGCTGATTTTCAAGCAGCACGCAGGTGAGCAGGGGGCTTCCCTGGGTCGCGAACAGGGACCGGCTGTGCCAGTCGGNAGCTGATTTTCAAGCAGCACGCAGGTGAGCAGGGGGCTTCCCTGGGTCGCGAACAGGGACCGGCTGTGCCAGTCGGACCACTCAGAGTGCAGAGTAGTGATGCACGTTGCTGCCCCCCAGCCATAGATGTCATTGGAACTTCTAACACTTTGCTACTCTGAGGAAATGATACTGGAGAGCAGAACACGAGATTCCGATACTTGAAAGATACATAGCGATGTGGTGCGCTGTAGATTTAAAATGTTTTATCAGCAGGTGTGCATTGAAAACATACACAGATTTCACTGACAATCGAAAATCAAAGGTGAACTGGATTTTGGGGTTTAAAAAGTACACGAACAGCGCACTAAGAGGTTGATGGTACTGGATATATGGCATAGAGAAGACACATTAAAAACAGCGCCGTTCCTTTCACATTAAATAATTTTCAACTATAATTTTGATACATCTACAAATAAAATTAACTCCATGTAATTTCAAGGATTCGACCTTCTAGAATATGAGCAGTAATAAATAGGAATAAACAACTCAACACAAAATTAAATTTTTGAGGATCGTAATATTATATATTAATATATATCTAAGAAAGTATCTAGGAGAGAGAGAGTTTAAAATTCTCGGAAGTATTGGGGAGCAGTAAAAAGAGCATTAAAAAATAAAATTGGAAGTGATGCAAAGATAAAGTTTTACAAAACTGTGGCACTCCCCGTTGGCACATAAAATATTGAGATTTGTACAACAAAGATAGAAGCGGATCANAGTTTTACAAAACTGTGGCACTCCCCGTTGGCACATAAAATATTGAGATTTGTACAACAAAGATAGAAGCGGATCAGAGGTAGCAGGAATAAAACAAAGAAATTTGAGACATTTTAAAAATACAAACATCTTTGGATGACTGAAGAAGTTTCACTTAATCATTGTAGGTGCTGTTATACAGTAGGTAAATTATTTAACATGTAACCAAAGAACATGAAATTAAAGCTAATCAAATTACGTTTAAAATTTTACAGGCACCCCATCTGTATGTACTCCAAAATTTGTTTTGTATGTATAAACTCTGTAACAAATTCATCAAACACTTAGCACATCCCTGTCAATTTGAATGGTGAGGATGTGAGCCGACACTTCTGGCAGATCGGCTGAGGAGAATAAACAAAGAATGTTGAGTTTAAGAGGGGAAAAAAAATGTGCTACAGGCCTAACCAACCACCGAGATTTTGAGTTTCCCAAATTGGCAGCTTTCCCACTCAGAAAAAATGCTGCTTCATCGCTTAAAACAAGTTTATCATAGGACACATTCTCAATCTTGTAAATGATGTACAAACCTCAGAATACATACACTTTCTCAGGAAGCAATGGCTGTAGCAACAGCTCGCAGTAAGATCTCTGTTTCAGTTATTTACGTAAAACTATCTAAACAGTCGACCTTGGAATGTTCAATTCACTACCCTGTCTGTGTGTTGACTTTCGAGAGCTACCCGTAAAACTGGCCCGCAGGCACTATACTGTTTATCCAATCACAGAGGAGTAAGAGTAACACATTTATTTCTTTTTACAGAGTCGTGTAGATTTAAACTGTTGATAACATTATGGGATGGAGTTTATCTTTGTTGTAAATTGTTACTGAATTGCAGTAAGAGACTGACTTGAATGAAATTTTAGGACAGTGTTTGTTACCATCGTGAAACTGTGTTGCTAGAGCAACTGCGAGTGGAAATTAATGTATGTCTGGTGGGTAATTCTAAAAATATAATAGAAAGATAATTGTCTTGTTAACATCCAATTTTAATCGCCATATCTCATAATATGGCCACAAAAAATTTTATGAAATTGCATGTAGACACAACGTATAGAGTTTTCAAGTGTTCATAATTTAATAATATACTACACCAAATAATGTTTTGTGACATGACTTTGAATATTGTTTCATGTGGTCAATATGCGCTTTGGATGTTAACTGTTCAGTTGTCTGGCGCATTATGACGAACTATTGAACTATTGAACTGGAAGGGTGGTTCCTTGAATACTAGTTTTAGAAATATTGTATAGTTACAACAGCCCGGCTGGGGCGAAGGGAACCCGCGAGGTTCTCTCGTAGGGGGTCAGAGCGCCGGTGTAAGGCCACATCGCCCTGCGAAGTACGGCAGCTTCCAAATTCTCTAACTCTTGGGCAAACTGCCCTGTGGGGTTGACCGTCGGTGCGGAAGTGTGCATCATCCGGGAGACCTGTGTTCTGCCCAGTGCTTCCGAATATCAATGTGAAGAATTTCAAGCGAGCGCGGGTACCGGCAGGCTTATAAAATAAACTTATAACGGCGGTATACATACTGATTACAAATTAAAGAAGAATTAATTGCTGACTATCGATTAATAGGCAAATTCCTCTGAATAGACTAAAACACCGCCAAATTCTTTAGGTTTAAAGAACATAACTATTACTACCCTGGTCAAAATTAACAAATCAAATTATATATATATGCTTAGGCTATGTGAGAGCATGTTATGCTTTAATGACTTTAAATCAGTGGAAGCAGAAAACTCTAAATTATGTGCAAGTCAAGTGTATTGAAATTTAAAAAAAATCCCTGTAATACTGTCCTGAAGTGTGCTGACCTTTTTGCTTTACTAGTTATCAAATGCCATGAATAATCGTGTGAAAGTAGCATAACTATTTCATGCACTTTCAATAATTTTGAAGTATGTACTGCTGTATTAATTCCTGGGAAAGGGATGGTTCACTCAATTTTTCATTTATTTGTGAAACCACTCGTGCGTCGTGATTCACAACACTAGTTGCTGGTTTCGCAGGCGACGGCTGCGACGCCACATCTCCGATACGCATTGTGTACGTCCCTTCGCACCTGTACCACATCCTGTTCGAGCTGTTCAAGAACTCCATGCGAGCAGTGATGGAGTACCATAGTGCATCAGAAAAGTACCCGCCTATCGAAGTTGCGCTGGTCAAAGGCAACGAGGACATCTGTGTCAAGGTTAGAAACATAGTTTATTTTTTTTTGCTGGAAAACCCGCAGACATCCTCAGCCTTCTAAAGATCAAATGAGCAAAGTGTTTTTTTATTACAATTACAAGCATAATTGATGAGTGGTGGATGTAGGTTTGTGCGTGACTGAGGAAAGGTGGTGTTGTAATCAAGATTAGTTTGATACATATGGTACACAGTTGTCATGCAAATAAATTTTTACTGTCTAACATAATTTGTATTTGGTAAGTCTGGTAAAGTAAATAAGGAACTGGTTAAATTTATTGCAAGTTGAATCTGCTGACAAACTGGCTCAACAGCATGGATGAGAGGATGTGGCATGAACTGGAGCCAGCTGTCCTACCCAAGGAACAAACCTATCATTCTGGCCAACCCAGAGAATGGATGAGGTGAGAGATGAGATATGGTGGAGCAGCAGCTGAATGAAGACTATAAAGAAAATGGGAGTACACTGTGAAAACCTCTATCCGCATTAGGGCAGTGTTTGTTATACTTATACATAAGAAGTCCTGTCTGAAAAATCCCTGCTCACTGAGTTCTTCAATCAAACCAGTGATCCAAGTAATTGGGAGGGGGGGTAGGTACCAACAACTCCGCTGATCATGTATCCATATTTTGTTAATAATGCTAGTTAATCATAATATTGTTATAACTGCAAGCAAATCCATACATGTTCTTAAGCCAGTCATACACGAAGTCCTATCTCAGACAGGTGGTGTAGTGGTAAGACTACTTGCCTCCCACCAAGGCAAACCAGGTTTGATTCCTGACGGGTTTTCTTGGGGATCTCCCATTTCCCCCGCCCTTACATTCTGGTGCTGCTCCATTCTCGCCTCGCTTCACACTCGTTGGCTCTCAAGACCTCAATGTTAACAACCACTCACTCACTTACTCACTCACTCTCTCACCCACCCACCCACTCATTGTATGGCTAACAGAGTATCTTCTATGTGATAATGTGGAGCTGTGCACGGTGTTTCGTGCAGGTGTCGGACCGTGGGGGTGGCATCCCGCGCAGTCACACGGATCAGCTGTTTAACTACATGTTCTCCACAGCCCCACAGCCGCCCAAGACTGACTGCCACACCGTCCCACTCGCAGGTGAGTCCGCCAGTCTGCCCCAGTGTTCCCCCATCTCTCTTGGCCCCAAGCCAGTGTCGCTGGGTTTAGAAACTGTGTACCACGCGACTTCTGTTGCAGCATGTCTTTTCTTTATAGTGCTCTTGGATAGTCATTAATTGTGACAGTGGTAAGAAATTTGTATGCTGTACTTTTAAATGACTGCTGAACTCTTTGCTCCATACTCGACGGACCTCCCAAAATCTTCCTACTTCCATGATCACAGTCTCGCATGGTATCTTTAATATATTTACTAAGTAGTGGCTACAGTTATTTATTTGAACAACCCTACATTCTGAATAAATAGTTTTTTATATTTCCTTTCATTTATTGTTCATACTTACTTTATTACAGTGATCTAAGCCAATGGTTGTACATAGTTTACGTAATAGAAATTTCTCTTACCAAAGAAATAGATGAGTACCTACTTTGGTCTAAGGTTTCTTGCATGCTAAACTAAATAAGTTCTAGTACTTTACTTGTGATTTATTGGCTATTTGTAGCTAAAAATGGCTGATGCTGCTTTTTCAGATTCCACCCTATAGTTGATCAGTGTACACCTTATCCAAGTATCTAGGCATCCACACTTAGGTATATTTATGGCATCAAAGTCGAGTGTATATAATTCATTGGTCCATTGTGATGTAACAAAGATAACTGTCTTGTAGTAAAATTGTGCGGTTCTTGCCGAGTACAGCATTAACATTGTAAAATACTGTTACGTTCATTAAAAGGTTGGTACGTGCTATGACTTCCAAAATATAGCACCCTGGCTTTTGACGTGAGTGGAAGTTAGCAAGCTCACTGAAAGTGCCGACCCACGGGTGGCTCAGCTTTCCTTGTCACACTCGAACGAACTGAAAACCAGAACTGAGTTTCATCTCCCGGCTGTTGTTACACTACTACCCTCAAACCACAACATTAATACACCTAAAAATAAGTTATCTACCATGTTTCTCTACATACCGAAAGTTATTGGTATTTCATAAGTACTAAAAAAAATTGTTTANAAAAAAATTGTTTAATACTATCCTAGTTGTGCCCCATGTTGTTTTGAAAATTTTTGTTCATGGTTCTCGAGTTTACATCAGAACAGGCAAATATGTGTACCAAAGTTTTGTTCATACCAGTAGTGAACTGCGTAAGTCTGTAAACATTCTTATTCCGAAATCAACATTAAAGAANACCAAAGTTTTGTTCATACCAGTAGTGAACTGCGTAAGTCTGTAAACATTCTTATTCCGAAATCAACATTAAAGAAATTCCAACGTAAAATGGTTCTTCTAGTGATTTTATATTGTGTTTAATTTAATTTTGTCTCCTATTTCTGTCCTTCATTTTCAATTAATTAATTTAGGCATCTGTATAATTTAAATTATAAATTACTCCTAATTGTGTCATTATAAATAAAATAACTTAAATCTAACATGGAATTGTATTCACACTCAAGAAGTTTTTTCACACCTTGTTTGACCTATCGCTGAATATTTCAAGCATATCAGAATTTAATCACTTCCTTGTGCATTTGTAGTGATGTTACACTATTTGAGTTATTTTTGTCGAGCTTGCCTGGAGTCGGTAATTGTAAAGTGAAGGTGAAATAAGACTGTATTATTTTTATTTTAAGGTATGTACTTGGTCATCAGGAATACATTTTCTTGCATGAATGTGTTATAGGTTACGGGTATGGTTTGCCAATCGCCCGCGTGTACGCACGGTATCTACATGGCGACCTCGCGCTCTTGTCTTGTGAAGGTTATGGCACAGACTGCATAGTTTACCTGAAGGTTAGTCTTGTTACAGCAAAACAATTATTTTTTCTTAAAATGCATCTGTAAGTTATGTTACGTAACTGTAAGCTGTGTAACTTAATATCCTTCCTGTTAAAGAAGTGATTACAGTTTTCGAGACATTACCCGTGATTTACTGGCATATGAAAATATTGAGAAATGATAGTATAAATCTACTTATATAAGTTTCAAAAGGAATGCCAAGTGTGAAGATGTAGCTTACAATAAATGCGATTTATCATGTCATTGAAATTCCACAGGAACTTTAATCTATTGTTATTAAGTATATAGTGTGTTAAGTAAGTCAAAATTTTTTCTTTATATATTAATATATTTTTAAAATCAACTTTTAAAATGTGAATTGTGTTTGATA
>NQII01006112.1:158720-200255 GCA_002778355.1 Clitarchus hookeri
ACTGCAACATCTATGAGAATACCAGTGAAATTGTTTATGTTTTCGTAAGTGTCCACGGCGTTTGTGGATGCAAAAAGTTAATTTCATTTCCGTTTACAAAAAATTACTACCAAAATTTTTGGATTCGTGAAGCGCAAAAGGTGTTCGTTAAAGCGAATGTTTTATAAATCGACCGTAAATTTTAAGCGAAAAATTCGTACTACTGAAAATTATTTACATGTGAAAGTATAGTATTTTGGCGGGACCAAATGGTTTGTTCGTACTAATGAAATGTTCGTTGTAATGAAGTTCGTTGTATTGGTGCTTTACTGTATGTCACTCCTTGTCAGGCCTGGCACTCCTTCTGGCAGGTCCATATGGAGTTGGTTGACTGACAAGGGTGCTCTAACCTCTTCGCCGTGTGTCTTTCTAGTAGGGGGCTCTACCATATGTATGCTCCAGGTACCTTCGCGCACCTGTTCCACAGTATGGGTGGCCTATTAATATGTAGTATTTGAGACGTACGTACAGACCTTGTACGGGACAGGCAGTCTGCAGTCCTACTTTAGAGTCTGTTCCCTGCCGCTCCTTTGCGAAGTGACGCTTACCAAGATGGAGACTAAAAACAGTTGACTCTAGAAAGGGTATAAAGTAGTTACACTGAAATACGTGTTTCATTCCATCCAGAATAGAACACGGTGACCCGTACTCTTCTGTGTCTTAATTCACTGAGTAATCTAAGAAAGTGAAGTTAAGTTACAGAAAAGACTGGTAAAGGGGCATGTTGACTTGAAGAGCAGGATTTAAGAGCAAGAACAACAATTGGGTAGCTATGAAAAGATTNACTGGTAAAGGGGCATGTTGACTTGAAGAGCAGGATTTAAGAGCAAGAACAACAATTGGGTAGCTATGAAAAGATTTTGGACCCTAACTGAAGCATGGTTGCCGTGAAGGAACTGGAGGAGACTGAGGTAACAGTTTTGATGGCAAATGTAAAGGGGGGACGTTGACTCATCAGGGCTGCACTGGTGCTTGAAGTTCCTTGCGAGTTCCTTACGAGGAGGAAGAGGAGAGCAGAGAGCCTTAGCATGAATTGTGCCAAGGCGAGTTGCTGAGATTAATCTGTGTATGCGGGTGGTATCCGTTGCTAGCTTAGGGGCAACTCCGTTCTCACAGAATTTAATGGGTGAGGGTGACTTGCATTGCNGCGGGTGGTATCCGTTGCTAGCTTAGGGGCAACTCCGTTCTCACAGAATTTAATGGGTGAGGGTGACTTGCATTGCTAAAATATTAATGCCGTATTCCGCTCTCCTGGTGTCGTACTTTTTCCAGATAGGCGGAATGCTGCCCTTGGGGGTGGCCAGTCAGGGTTCGTATCTCATCTCNTCCTGGTGTCGTACTTTTTCCAGATAGGCGGAATGCTGCCCTTGGGGGTGGCCAGTCAGGGTTCGTATCTCATCTCAGGCATGTGGCGTGCTTGTGACTATACATAGTCTGCAAAAAAAGAAAGCCCATATTTGTATCATGCATCAAAAGGATCATCAAAAAAGAATGGCGCAATTGAAAAAAATCACAGCATGGAAACTATTTGACTCTTAATTGGTTCTAGCACCAAAAAATACAGGAAAGTTANTCCTGGTGTCGTACTTTTTCCAGATAGGCGGAATGCTGCCCTTGGGGGTGGCCAGTCAGGGTTCGTATCTCATCTGAGGCATGTGGCGTGCTTGTGACTATACGTAGTCTGCAAAAAAAGAAAGCCCATATTTGTATCATGCAACAAAAGGATCATCAAAAAAGAATGGTGCAATTGAAAAAAATCACAGCATGGAAACTATTTGACTCTTAATTGGTTCTAGCACCAAAAAATACAGGAAAGTTAAAAATAAATTTTTTGAGTGGTGTACATCAGTCGCACACTGAAATTGAGGTTGCAGCAAGTGCGANAAAAATAAATTTTTTGAGTGGTGTACATCAGTCGCACACTGAAATTGAGGTTGCAGCAAGTGCGAGCGTGCCATCTGGCATTTACACCGACCTCCCAGTGATATGGCGACCTTGCACCACAAATCATGGTGTGTTTTGTGGTTTGCGGAGTTAGTATGCAGTGACTGTTCAACGTAATTTTAAACAACTGTATCTGGAACAACAGATACTGTACAAAAACAAATCACCGGGACACATGGGCGTCACCAAGATCTTTTCCAAGGGGAGGCATAGGAATTAGAAAAAAGTTTCCTTCAGAGGAGAGCAAGATTTACAACTGGATTTTACTCTAAATGCATGCAACAAACATCCACAACTTATAATGTGAACAAATTTGTCTATCGTTTACCATGTACAATATAATATCAAATACAAATGCACAAACAAATATAAAAATAAAATCATGGCCTCAATTACTCCTCCCGGCAGGGACTTGCATTTTGAAGTAATGTTGCTAATAAGCAATTTATTTATTATAAAAATTATTTAACATTTAATAGAAAAATTAANTGCACCAACTGCAGACGCCAATGTCACAGCCAAGAAATTCCGAGGAAAAGGTGGAACAGCATAGGCTATCTTGTGTGTGCAGCCCTAAAAAGCAAATTGCCCTATGCAGTTTGGAGCTTGGTATAATATTTGGTAAAGCATGCCTACAAAATTCATTTGAGGCGAGAAATTAAACCAGAAGATCGTCCCGAACATTCTGCATTTACTGCTTTCATGTTAAATGAAATGGACACGACAAGGCAACTTTTCACATTAGTGAATGTGTTGATCGCCATAACTGCAGAATTTGGGGATCGCAGCAACCTAATGCAACCCACAAATACGTTCCCAACACTCCCAAACTGAACATCTGGTGTGTGTTGATGGACGATGGAGTTGTAGGGCCTTTCATGTTCTCTGAAAAAACAATCACAGGAAACGCTTACAGGGATGTGCTACTGTTGTACGTGTTCCCTCGGACTGAGGACATTGAAAGACAGAGTGGATACAATGTAATCTACCAGCAAGATGGAGCAATGCTGCATTGGAGCCTAGCCATACATACGAGGTTTCCAAATGGTAAGATTGGAAGAGGTGGCCCTATCCCTTGGCCTCCTAAAAGCGCTGATCTTACTGCTGTATATATTTTTCTTTTGGGAGTATGTGAAGAACATTGTCTATGCTGTGAAGATCCGAGATTTGGAGCATTTGTGTCAGAATCACCCATTAGAAACTAACACCAACAATGCTTCGGAATATGTAGATGGAGGTATAATATAGCAGGTCATATGCAGAGATACGGATGGAGTGCACATATAAACATTTTAGGTAGGAAAAAACTAATCCTTCATGTACATTTTGGTGCCAGAACCAACCTAATCTGTAAAATAGTTTAGAAGTTGTAATTTTTTTNAAACTAATCCTTCATGTACATTTTGGTGCCAGAACCAACCTAATCTGTAAAATAGTTTAGAAGTTGTAATTTTTTTGGAATTGTACCATTCCTTTTTTATTATTATTCTGTATAGCTGTATAGTTGATTTTTTATACCTTACTGATGTGATGCAAGCTGTGTCCTCTACCTTATTGACTGTGACTGTCCCCAAGAGGAAACTGTTGAGGGTGTGATGGTTCGAGCTGGCCTGCAGCATCGGACATCTTCCNTGACTGTGACTGTCCCCAAGAGGAAACTGTTGAGGGTGTGATGGTTCGAGCTGGCCTGCAGCATCGGACATCTTCCCTAGCTGAGAAGCCATAACAGAAATTATGGCCACATTGGTGATACACCAAATCCTTCAAATTAAAGAAGCTTTCGTGTCCACTTCATGTGGTGTTAACGACCTGTGCGAGTGTTTCCGTGTGAAGTGTGATTGTTCAATGTGCTCCCCATAATTTTCCATAGATGGCTCANGATTGTTCAATGTGCTCCCCATAATTTTCCATAGATGGCTCAGTACCAATCTGCCACAAAAATGGGGATAACCATATTATTTGTTTATTTTTGGGTCATTCTAGCATTTACTATTTCTTTTTTGTTAGTTTTCATTTGATAATGATGCAGGACGACGCCCTGCTTTTGTCAGACTGTCAGCCACGCCACACTTCCATCTCTACAACTGCAATGAGTGCAACGAGTGTCAGCATCTGAACATGCATTTGCAGTGCAGTGTCATGTAAAAGTGGTGCACGCCAGTGCAGTATTATTCTACCATCCCCCTATTAAGCGCAAGTCCGTCCAGCGGGGAGGATATGAGCTGCTCCCATGTGACACGTTTCAGGATGGTCACAGGGTTCGACAGGTGAAGTTAATGTCCACATGGAGCAGCTAACCAGTTATGGGAATCCTCTCAGGTTAGCATGAGAATCTTGAGGCGAGTCGCGGTCGAAAAGCCCAAGCTAAGGAACCGTGTTCCCTGTGTCTTAATGAGCTGGCACATGATGACTGACATCGTTGGTTAAGTATACATGAAGTGATTGGTAGTCAAAAGTTGCTTCACCCCCGAGCCGCGTGACGCGACCTGCTGTGATGCCCACTCTTGCCACACTGAGGAGGGGTTAGCGAGGCGATGGTAACGGTAGTTGTCCACCCCTTGCCAAACACAAATTTCCTCGAAATAAATGAAATTAATAACATGCAACATATAATATTTAACATTACATTTTGCGCTGTGTCAACTAAAGTTGAAGTAGAGTTAAGAAAAAGTGATAAAAATTACATTACGAAACTTTTTATAAGAAATTCTATTTGTTTCAAATAAGTATTTCCATCACTTGAAAAGAAAATACATGTACACAGCCCTTTAACATAATGAACCATTGACCCTGCATTAATAAAAATGTTGTTTTAATTAATATGCATGTCGTCGTTCTTCCTCTGGTATTCAGAGCCCTAACCTGTCACACGGACATCAAACGGTAGACAGCTGCCCGGCCTGTACTCATGCCTGCGAGAAGCTGGTTATTCGTTGTGGGACACAGGCCACTGCGACCCTCGGCGAGGAGCGTGAAAACAACGTATTCGAACTACGTGAAGGAGATCACATGTGCAGTATGTGCGTGATTTCCTTAATGTTTTAAATGCAGTTTAATATATCGGCAATGCTCCCCCTTGGTGAGGGTATGGCCTTTTCGCTCTACGCCATGAATGGCTAGNATATATCGGCAATGCTCCCCCTTGGTGAGGGTATGGCCTTTTCGCTTTACGCCATGAATGGCTAGTCTGTGTTGCAAGTGGTGTGTGCTCAGAATGCTTCTGCTGGTCCTCTGCGAGGGTGGTTTTCTGTGTTTTTTTTAGAGCAGATTGCCAATGAGCAGATTTTTACAGTAAACGTTTTCAGTCAGGCTTTTGAACACATCACACGAGTGGGCTTGAGTTTTAGTTTTGCAGTGCAAGGGCAGGCCGACTAACTTTGCGACATTGAGCAGTACCAACTGCAAAGCAACCTAGCTTGAATTATCTCTCTTTATCCCCTTCAAAATTAATTGTGTGTTAAATCTTATAGGAAGGGGACTGCAGGGTTTGTGTTTGTTTGCAGGGAATTACGGTCGTTAGCTTGTTCGCCCACTCATAATTGCACGTTGGTTTTATTTTAATATTTTTAATATGTTTTCAGTACTGTATATTTATTTGTTATTTTTCCTGCCAGTGTTCTGCATGTAATTCAAGAGTTATGGTTTTACTGTTAAGTTTCCGTTGCAATCCTCGTTTCCGGTCGAGTTTACCGGAGACGACGGCCCTGTTGCTTCATTCAGTTCTTCTTGGGGGTGCACGAGGAAGTGGACGCGACACATGGGAGACCTTTACCTTTGTACTTGACGTGGTCGAGGTTACCCAGGGCTGGTTGAGTGATGAATTGCCCGGCGCCATAACTCAGTGGAGAGTTAATGATGAGGGTCGTTCGGTCAAGGGCCCAGGGGCCCTTGGATATCTCCATCAGTTTGTTGATGATGTTATCACATACTTACTGTTGCACTATTTCTACCTTATGACTAGATTGTAGGTCATCTCGTACGCCTGAAATATACTATGAAGTTGTGGGTGATGCTACGAAAAAGGCCGAAGTAACCTACAATTAATTAACACACCTTTAACATTACAAAGCGATTTATTCACTGTGCTTGCTTACAGATGAATAATGCATGAAAATTTACCCAGCACTTACGGTCTGCCGGTGGCCTTAGCAGGAAATGAACGTAATATTATGTTGATAGGCTATAACATTAAGCTCTCTGGTGAGAGAACGGTTGGCTCTCCCCTTGATACAGTAAAAAGATATAACAAATGTTCCAGTTGATTAAGTTAATATTACAGTGAAGTGATAACATCCTAAATGATGGAACCGAGGGGGCTCGCGGAGCGGGCGACCAACGCTGCCGGTCTAGTCCGAGTGCAGAGACGAACTGACTGAGTGACCTCGGTTTCCGTCACGAGTCACGAGAACCAAAGTCAAACGGCGAATGATGAAACATAACATGGACACTATGTGATATGATTGCAATGGTGAGAATTGTATAAATTAAATTATCACATTGGTGACACCCCCATTTATTAACACATGTCTGTTAGTATTGATGTTGTGAAGTGGACGGGGCATGTCACCACACCAAATGATATGTTACAATGATGGAGGCCTTTATAGGCAATCCTCCTTTTAGAAAACATTATTAGACGATGTGGTCGAGGTTACCCAGGGCTGGTTGGATGTTATATTGCCCGGCGCCGTAACTCAGTGGTGAGCTAATGATAAGGATTGTCTGGTCGATGGCCCGTGGGGATCCAGGTAATCTTCCGTCAGTTTTTTTATGGGTATCGCTTACAATCAGTTGCACTTTTTATATCGGGTGGCGAGACTGTAGGCCCTCTCGTACACCAGAAATATGCTAAAAAAAAATGCGGGTGATGCTACAAAGGATGCCCTACAATGAATTGACACTGGTTTTACTTGGTTAAGCGACTTATTCACTGTCCTTTCTACAGGAGAATAATGCGTGAATGATGTACGATAATAGACCCAGCACTTAAGCTGTGAAAAGCACATGGTCTTATATTGAGACGCGATTGCGTTAAACTCTCCGGTGAGAGGGCAGTTGGCTCTCCGCTCAGTGCATTAAAGATAATACAAATGTTCCGGTGACTAATATATTACTATTGCAGTTAAGTGATTACAGCGTACATGCGGGTACCGAGGGGGCTCGCGGAGCAGGCGACCAACGCCGCTGGTCTTGTCCGGGTGCTGAGACAAACTGGGGCGAGTCATGTCCGCTGCCATCACAAGTGACGAGAACCGACATCAAACGCCGAACGATGAAACAATACATGAACCCTTTATGCTGTGATTATAATGTTGAAAAATTGTATTAATTAAATTAAACACATTGGTAACATTCCCCTTAAATTAACACATGTCTGTTAATGTTTAAGTTGTTAAGTTAATGGGAATGACATCACACTAAATGATTAGTTTTAAAACTGGAGGCCTTTAAAGGCAATATCTATTTTAGAAAAAACGTAATTACTCTAATATAAATACATCTTAAATAAGTTATTACATTTTCTCATAAAAGTGTTCGCATCTCACTTCCGATGATGTGTTGGAATTACACTTGCTACAGTGTTGCCAGGTGGCTGACTCCTGAAGGGATGGATGAGTCCACATGAGCAAAGAGATGTGGAATGCCATGCTTGATTGCCATTTATACAATGAAAAACACCCCTGGCTGTAGCAGTGAATTCGATGACTATGTTCAATAAAATTCTGTACACCATTGGACGACACTTTGGGGACACCTATCACTTCAGCTCTGGCCTACCAGTCAGTTAACGTCACTCGGTTGTGCGTTGCAGCGTATTTAGTTGCGCGAGGTACGAGGACGCAACGACCATTTGCCAGTGCGCCCAACATCTGTGGCTTTGGGGTAAACACTGTTGCGGATCGCCTACCCATTTATAAAAAGAGTTACCTCATGTAATACATGACTTGGGTGGTCTCTTGAATTGCGTAATCCTTGTCGGCAAGAAGGTGCAAGTTCCGTTCTTGTCGACCTGCACTGCGCACTCTTGGCCTGATGTGGTTGGTGTGGCCTGGTGTAGCTGGTGCTGTTGTTGTGACTGCGGCAGTCAGAGTGGGCACAAGGAACTCGTGGATGGGTGGTTCACATCATACTCTTATATTAATTAACATTATTACAGTATTACGTTTTCTCGTTAAATGTGTTTGTATTTCACTACCGATGATACGTTTGTATTTCACTAACTACAGTGTTGCCAGGTGGCTGACTCCTGAAGGGGTGCACTAGTCCACCTGTGCAAAGGGGTGGGGAATGCCATGCTTGATTACTCTTAATACAAAAAAACACACCTCTGACTGTAGCTGTGAATGCGGTGATGGTGTTTAATGTGTTTGTGAAAATACTGCACACTACTGGGTGACAACTTGGGGGCACTTATCACTTCAGCTTCAGCCTGCATGCTAGTTTGATGCCACATCGTATTCTGCCGTGCGAGCTTCTACAATGTAACGACCCATTGCCAGTGTGCCCAACGACTGTTGCTTTAGGGTAAACAGCATTTTGGTTCGCCTACTTATTTATAAAAAGAATTACCTCTTGTAATAAAAGAGTAGGGCGGTTTCTTGAGTTGCGTAATCCTTATCGGCAAGAAGGTGCAAGATATGTTCTTGTTTACCTGCACTACGCACTTTTGGCCTTATGTAGTTGCTGCGGCCCGGTGTATCTGGTGTAGTTGTTGAGACTACAGCGATCAGAGTGGTCACAACGAGCTCGTGGAGGCTTGGTTCATTTTACCACTGACTTAAAGTTTACTTCAGCAAATATAATCGTCGCGACCTTTGTGTTTGTCTTTAGCTCCATGGTCAAGGTTAACATTTCGTATAAACGCTAATGTGCTGCTTTTTCTGTATATTCCGCAGAAAACTTTCAAAGGTAATAGTTTATTATTTAAATTTCGTAATCATTAAATTGCTTGATTCGATTGCTTTTATTTTTTTCGATTGAGCCAACTAACTTACCAACGCAAAATTCGTTACTGTCGTATAGNGCTTGATTCGATTGCTTTTATTTTTTTCGATTGAGCCAACTAACTTACCAACGCAAAATTCGTTACTGTCGTATAGACTGCAACCAAACTACAATGAAACATATTTTGCAAATTATAATATAGTATAGACGAAGTCTGAAATATTACTGTGCAGCTCACCAGTGAATGTTTCAAGTGGTACAGGGAACGAATGGCGATGGCACACGGAAGTTAAGGTTTTGTTTTTTTAAATATATCGTTTGAAGTACTAAAAATGTATAAAAAGAATGCCTTATAAAAATTGTCCCGTAAATATAGCAATTCAGATTATATGTTAATAAATTATTTCTTTTTTCCTAACAACAATAAGAAGCTTCAGAGAAAGTTGCTGACAAAAAAGGCGTGGTAGGCAGTCTATCCTTGTGAGGACTATGAGGGATTGCAGTGTGTTGCAGGAGGAATCATTTTCTGTTAGGAGGGGTGTGAAGTTCAGGATGCGCGTGGAAAAGGAGTTAGGTAAGGCAGGGGAAAGTTTAGAGAGTTCTCAACTAGGTGGTAGCCTAATTGCGGGTGTTGGTTATAATTATTACATTATAATTTTCTACGTGAGTGAAGGCAGCGTTGTGAGCGCTCTCTCTGTANTTTCTACGTGAGTGAAGGCAGCGTTGTGAGCGCTCTCTCTGTACATTCCAAACGAACTAAGTCCAAAAATTTGTGTTTCTTATCGCTCATCTATCTTTCACCCCTACATTCTGTGACGGTCGGATTGGTAAACATAGGTCGTGATTGTGAAACATAGGTCGTGATTTTGTGCGCGGATGACAGTTAAAAAACTGAAATTTTTATAAAGTGTTTTTTTCGATTGTCTTAATTCAAGAGCAATATGTTCAACAGATACTACACTCTTGCCGTTAGAAAATTTTCAACGACGGTTCTCAAAAATGAGAAATATAGGTAAAATATTACGTTTGTTTCTCCAGTTAGTCTCATTCTAAACTTCTTTTTATTCAGTAAGTTTTAATATTGCTTTCAGTGTATATAATTGAATGTATATTGTAGTAAAAGAATAATATCGAACATTTTATTGTGCAATATATGACAACGAACGTTTGCATTCAAGGCAAAATAGTAATAGTTTAATCAAACGTTATTTATTAATTTCGGCAAACTGAAGACTACGTCATTTCAACTGTTATCTTCTGGCTTTTAACATTTGGCCGGAATTCCTTCATGCGTAGCCGGTGTGCACGTCGTCGTGGAGTGATGAGTGTTTTGTGGATTGCTGTGGGTGGTATGGAGGAATTAGGCGGTGGTAATGTGGTCGAATTCGTTTTCGTGATCTATAAGTATTGACCGCAGGTAAGCGATGGATGTAGCTCTTCGATGAAGCCACTAAATACTGCGAGACAGGTTAGACCTCCCCAATTATGCTATCGTCAGGATAGTCCTGGGCCTTTTGTTGTTTTTGTTGAGTCGCAAGATAAGAATATTGGCAACTTACATCCCATTTCACTAGGTCGCAAACTCCATCCTAACCGCAATATATTACATATCCAACGATCAGGCCCAGCGAAATTGAAAATTACATTTACTACTGGTATTTCAGACAATCAATTTATGTCTTCAGAACTACCAACTAAATTGAATGTTTCTGTCAATATCCCTACTAGTCTTGTGCAACGCCAAGGGTTGATATATGGCATTCCTCTTGATATGTCGACAGCTGACATTCGCGAAGGTTTAGAATGCGATCATAAGATTTTGTCTATTGAGTGGTTATCCAAACATGTCGTTAATGGCACTTTATCGGAACGAGTTCCCATCCGCCTGGTGAGCCTTACCTTTGAAGGNGGTTATCCAAACATGTCGTTAATGGCACTTTATCGGAACGAGTTCCCATCCGCCTGGTGAGCCTTACCTTTGAAGGGCAACAGTTACCTAATGAAATTATTATATATAAAGAAATCTTCAAAGTTACACCTCGGGTTCAATCTGTGCTACAGTGTTTCAGATGTTTTCGCTTTGGGCATACACAGAAACNTCAAAGTTACACCTCGGGTTCAATCTGTGCTACAGTGTTTCAGATGTTTTCGCTTTGGGCATACACAGAAACACTCGCGCAAAGAATGTTTGTTGTCCTGCCTGTTCTCAACATCATGTTATATCAGAATGTACTACTGCAGGTACCCCAGTATGTATGCATTGCTCTGGTCAACACATGGCACATGACAGGGCTAAATGCCCTGTTTGGGAAATGGAAAGAGAGGTAAAACGTGTCATGGCATAACACAACCTGCCTTATGCTGATGCTAAAGCCAAAGTTCAGCCGTATTTCAGGGTCCATCCGGTACAACAACCACTTTTGCAACCAATTGTGTCCCTTCCCACCTCATTGGCTCACTATCCGCCTCTGCCAACATCATCAGTTCTCCCTCCCCCGTCAGCGCCTTTGGCCTTCCTGACTTTGTATTCTTTGGCAACACAAAGCTCCCCGCAGCACTCTCAAATGGACACTGTGAGGTCCAATGGCCCTACTGTTTGTTATAAGGCAATACCTCCGGTTACTTCCAACATTGTTACGCCTTCCTTTAACGTTCGCGAGTATTATGCTCAATTCAAACCGGATGCTGCAGACAATCTTTCTTTACCTGTTCGTGCTCCACTACCTGAAGAGGTACCGCCCGCTGAGGTATGTGAAGTCCCTCAAATTAATTTCGACAAATTGTCCTCTTTGGTAGACACAACTGCGCATATGATTACAGTCGCAAAAACAGATTCGACTTATACTTTTGACCGGGAGAGTCTTGTAGAGTTGTTCCGTCAAACTCTCCTATAATTAGATGCGTCTTTTTGAGTGTCCCACTAGGGCGATGGAAGTTCGTTGTCTGCTGCTCTTCTTAGGCTCAGTGTGACTTTTCCTGTCTCTTTCCCTTTGTTACTTTTTCATAACCCTCGGTTCGTTTGTGTTCTCGCTCGGTTTTTCCTTGCGCACAGTGTTATGTGATCTTCAGAATTTGGTGTCCTGGTAGAAGTCCTAGGTGATCGGCCTACTCTTTCCTTGTTATCCCCTGTTCCATGGCCTTTCTTTCCCTCCATGGTTGAAGAGCCTCTACTGAGAAGAGTATTTTTGTAATCCCGTCTAGTATTTCTCCTTCTTTATCCTTTATTTGTTTGTCTCCTGTTTTTTTTTTTTGGCCGTGGGCTTTGCTGTTGGCCACATTACCACCAAAAAAAAAAAAAAAAAAAAAAANTTAGTTGGAAAGCCTGGTGATTTTGGAGTTTCTTCTTAGTGAGTAAATATATTTCTATAACATTTTATTATTATTATTAGACTTGCTATTGGGCGGTTCCCGGTGGTGAGTTCATCGATCTCCTATCCTCCACCTCCTATCCTCCCTACCTTTCCAAATCCTTCCTGAACTTTCTAACACCTCATATTGTACCATCTCCACCTGCAATGAATTCCACTTTCTCACAAGCATTAACAACTTACTCTGCTCCTTTCTCCTCAATACCATCTGTATATGTTAATCCTTGTTTCCCCTCGCACTGTACACCCCTTAAAACAGCCAACAACCTAACGACCCCCATCCTCCCTTCTTTATTCACCATCATGTACAACCTGACCAGCCTCTCCACTCGTCTCCTTTTCTTCAAAGAACTCTAACCCATTTCCTTCAGCATTGATGGCTTAAAATACTCTTCATCCTCCCCATCTTGTCACTACTTTAACCATCTACCCTCATCGTTGTACCACCTCTTCATTGGCAAAGTATAGCAATGTTGGTGGGGGAAGCTACAAATCATATACACTGAAGAGCCAAAAAAACTGGTACACCTGCTTAATGCCGTGTAGGGCCCCCTCGAGCACGCAGAAGTGTCTCAAGAAGACATGGCATGGACTCGACTAATGTCTGAAGGTATGCAGGAGGCAATTCACACCATGAATCCTGCAGGGCAGTCCACAAATCCACACGTGTGTGAGGCGATGATCTCTTCTGAACATCACATTGCAAGGCATCCCAGATATGCTCAATAATGTTCATGTCTGGTGATTTATNGGCGATGATCTCTTCTGAACATCACATTGCAAGGCATCCCAGATATGCTCAATAATGTTCATGTCTGGTGATTTATGTGGATAATGGAAGTGTCTAAGTCAGAAGAGTGTTCCTGGACTCACTCGGTAGCAACTCTCGACGTGTGGGGTGTCACATTGTCCTGCTGGAATTGTCCACGTCCGTCGGAATGCACAATAGACATGAATGGGTGCAGGTGATCGGACATGATGCTTACGTATCTGTCAACTGTCAGAGTCGTATCTAGACGTATCAGGGGTCTCATTTCACGCCAACTGCACACGCTCCATACCATGGCAGAGCCTCCACCAGCTTGAACAGCCCCTGTTGACATGTAGGATCCATGAATTCGTGAGGATGTCTCCATATCCGTACACGTCCATCCGCCCGATACAATTGGAAACGAGATTCATCAGACCAGGAAACGTGTTTCCAGTCATCAACAGTCCAATGGCGGTGTTCGTGGGCCCAGGCGAGGCGTAAAGCTTTGTGTCGTGCAGTTAACAACGGTACACGAGTGGGCCTTCGACTCCGAAAGCCCATATCAATGATGGTACGTTAAATAGTTCGCACGCTGGCACTTGTTGATGCCGCAGCATTGACTTTTGCACCAATTTGAGAAAGGGTTGCACGTCTGTCACGTTTAATGATTCTCGTCAGTCGTCGTTTGTCCCGTTCTTTCACGATCTTTTTCCGGCCGCAGCGATGTCTAAGATGTGATGTTTTACCGGATTCCCGATATTCACGGTACACTTGTGAAATGGTCGCACACGAACATCCAAATGTTATCACTACCTCGGAGATGCTATGTCCCATCTCTCGTGCGCCGACTATAACACCACGTTCAAACTCACTTAAATCTTGATAACCTGCCATTGTAGCAGCAGTAACCGATCTAGCTGCCGACTGCATCGCGTTACTCTGATTGGTTCCATACCTCTGTTATTTGCATACGCACGCCTATACCATTTTTTTTTGGCTCCCCACTGTATTTCCACCCTGCAAAAATTCTTCCTTTAGTTGACGATGATACACAAGAAACAGAAGCAGTGATTTTGCCTAGGAAAATTTTTTAAGACACGAAACATATGTTTTAGTCAGCCTNGCTGGAATTGTCCACGTCCGTCGGAATGCACAATAGACATGAATGGGTGCAGGTGATCGGACATGATGCTTACGTGTCTGTCAACTGTCAGAGTCGTATCTAGACGTATCAGGGGTCTCATTTCACGCCAACTGCACACGCTCCATACCATGACAGAACCTTCACCAGCTTGAACAGTCCCCTGTTGACATGTAGGGTCCATGGATTCTTGAGGATGTCTCCATACCCGTATACGTCCATCCGCCCGATACAATTGGAAACGAGACTCGTCAGACCAGGCAACATGTTTCCAGTCATCAACAGTCCAATAGCAGTGTTGGCGGGCCCAGGTGAGGCGTAAAGCTTTGTGTCGTGCGTCAACAACGGTACACGCGGCTCCGAAAGCCCATATCAATGATGGTCCGTTGAATAGTTCCCACGCTGGCACNGGCGTAAAGCTTTGTGTCGTGCAGTCAACAACGGTACACGAGTGGGCCTTCGGCTCCGAAAGCCCATATCAATGATGGTACGTTGAATAGTTCGCACGCTGGCACTTGTTGATGCCGCAGCATTAACTTTTCCACCAATTTGAGAAAGGGTTGCACGTCTGTCACGTGTAATGATTCTCGTCAGTCGACGTTTGTCCCGTTCGTTCACAATCTTTTTCTGGCCGCAGCGATGTCTAAGATGTGATGTTTTACCGGGATCCCCGATATTCATGGTACACTTGTGAAATGGTCGCACACGAACATCCAAATGTTATCGCTACCTCGGAGATGCTATGTCCCATCTCTCGTGCGCCGACTATAACACCACGTTCAAACTCACTTAAATCTTGATAACCTGCCATTGTAGCAGCAGTAACCGATCTAGCTGCCGACCGCATCGCGTTACTCTGATTGGTTCCATACCTCTGTTATTTGCATACGCACGCCTATACCATTTTTTTTTGGCTCCCCACTGTATTTCCACCCTGCAAAAATTCTTCCTTTAGTTGACGATGATACACAAGAAACAGAAGCAGTGATTTTGCCTAGGAAAATTTTTTAAGACACGAAACATATGTTTTAGTCAGCCTGTTTATTTGGTGCATGTCATGAGGTTTAGAATATGCGTGGCGAATCCCTGTGGGCCAAACCTACGACGATAGATTTTAGTTTGTAAAAATATTATTGGAAAAAATGCAAACGACTCAGTTGTAATAAACGTTGGCGACACTTTCAACGAGGCACCAAGTTTGCGATGTTCCATGGTTTTCAGCATAATCAGAAAATAACTTCCCAAATTAACACCACCACCTAAACATTAAAGATATACTTAAGTTAATATCTTTTAATTACACATTCTTTTTTTGACTACAACATACAGAGAGGACCAGATTTCTTCCTATATGTCTGTGTATTTAGAGATGCAGTTGTGGAAGACATGTTCAAAACAAAATAGTGTAGCGATTCAGAATGTTTTCTTTTTATTTTATGCTTTATGTGTTTTATGACAGTATTGTTTGTTTACATTTTTTTTTTACATTTTACTGCCATTTTCAAAGTCATGGTTTGACAGTTGCTAGCCTGCCTAGTTTTCTTCTTCTCGGACTAGGCTTCATCTGGACCAGTTGCTCTTTTAAGATGCTGCTCAAATGGGTAGTTATCCAGAGTAGCGGCTTTTCTGTAAAAAAAAAATCCTGACAAGTGGTATATTTTCACTCTACTAATTACGCAGAACACGAATATACTAGGGGCATTAACGTCCAACTAATTTTGTAATATGTGCCCACCTAACCTAACTGAACCGAATCCCACAATGGGTGAATCACTGTTTTACATTTTAAACTAACCTAGATTGTAGGGTTTTAAACTAACCTAGGATTGTAAGGTTTTAAACTAACCTAGGATTATTGGGTTTTAAACTAACCTAGGATTGTAGGGTGTTAATGTAACCTAGGAATTTAGTCTAAACTAGGATTTTAGGGATTTAAAGGAACCGTAAAACACAATAAAGAATATGAATTAACTCACCTAGGCAGGCGGTGGGTACAATTCCACTGTCCTTGACCCATTCAACTGTCGTGCCTCTGACCTCAATCCACAAAACACCATGATCTACTAAAACATCCAAGTAACACCCGCCACATAGGCGAATATTACGCACAGAAGCACTCGTTCTTGCACCCTCTATTCTTAAATCACAAGCCAATCGGGCGTCACGATTCGCGCCCGCAACAACACAACCACACTGTCTCGCATCTGAATGCAAACTGAAATTCCATGACGATGATGTCTTCAAACCTTGACGATGACGTCTAACGACCCACAGCCAATAAGGTGATGGCACGATGCCAAAAATCATGGCGTCCGACGTAAACAAATTTTGTATTGTTTTTGTGTTTTACAGAAAAGCCCCTAAACTTCTTTTGGTGTGTTTTAGGGTACCTTTAAATCCCTACAATCCTACATTCACATTTTAGTGTAAAACCCAAACATCCTAGGTTAGTTTAAAAATGTAAAATAGTGATTCACCCATCGTGGGGTTAGGTTCTGTTAGGTTAGGTGGGCACATAATACAAAATTAATCGGACATTAATGTCCCTAGTATATTCGTGTTCTGCATCATTAGTAGAGTGGAAATATACCATTTTCTGTGAATTATTTTTATTTTTACANATATTCGTGTTCTGCATCATTAGTAGAGTGGAAATATACCATTTTCTGTGAATTATTTTTATTTTTACAGAAAAGTCCCTAAATTTAATAATTACCCAAATATATACTCTATCTCCTATTAAGGAACAATATACTTTCAAAAAGTTGTCTTTAATTTCCGTTAAAACAAAAAAATCATGTTTAACTGCAGTAAAATTGTATGTGGCTTATAGTTCACTTTTTACACGACCGGATGCTGCTGGCAGAACCACTTCCACAGTCTAGGAAATTCGCCCCGTCTACCCATTCATTTTATTTTGTATAGGTATATAATAATGCATTGTCTGTAACTTACTGTATTTATTGACATGTTTTTCCACATCCTGGAGTTTTATGGATTAGTAAATTGAATTTTATCCTTTGATGGCTATTCGCGTGATTACTGCCAGCAGACAGAATGTGTTTTGGTGATGCCACAGATACGTATGCACAGTACTATGAAATAGTTTCATCGTCCTCTAGCAGACTATTCCACTGAATACAGTAATGCCAACTGCACAATGCTCGGTATGGTACAGCAAGCATTGGTTTTCGTAACTGTCCATGTACAATTGCACCTGCTTATCGCCGGAACCATAAAGGTTTGCTGGCCTGTAGGAGAAACACATGCTCTTTCCCTGTTGCGACGCCCTCAACCTAATCATATGTTTAAGGCATAAGATATATCAAAAATTGTATAATCTTTTTCAGGAAGAAAAATAATGAGGGGAAAAAAATTGCCTCTGCAGATAACTAAACTAAAAAAAATAAGGTACATATAAATGAGCGATTAAAACCTAGCAAAGAACATTTTGGTTTAAATATCAAAATAGATCGTGTAATTGGATAGGCAATAGAATTGTACCAGAAAATTTTTATGATTGTTTTACTGAAATCTACAAAAACAGATATTGGAAGGTAAAGTTAAAAATGCTAACTTGAATAATGCCCTGCAGAATGGCACAGTTTTGAATCCTTCACTCAAATCACTCTTCTTTTTTTAACCTGTTACTGAGGAAGATATAGTGAATGTAATGGTAATTATGCAGTTTAGGGGCTTTTCAGTAAAAAAAAAAAAAAACNTGTTACTGAGGAAGATATAGTGAATGTAATGGTAATTATGCAGTTTAGGGGCTTTTCAGTAAAAAAAAAAAAAAACCCCCAGAAAAGTGGTATATTTCCACTCTACTAATCACGCAGAACACGAATATACTAGGATCATTAACGTATGACTAATTTCGTAATATGTGCCCACCTAGCTTAACAGAACCTAACCCCACAATGAGTGAATCACTATTTTACGTTTTTAAACTAACCTAGGATTGTAGGGTTTTACACTAAACTACGAATTTAGGATNATGAGTGAATCACTATTTTACGTTTTTAAACTAACCTAGGATTGTAGGGTTTTACACTAAACTACGAATTTAGGATTTTAGGGATTTAGAGGAACCGTAAAACACACCAAAAGAATATCAATTTACTTACCTTGGTAGGCGGCTGGTATAATTCCTCTGTCAACATCCAATTCAACCTTACCTCACTCAACGAAACACCATGTTTGTCTGAAACGCCACATACGCTAATATTACGCACTGAAGCACTCGTTCATAGCCTAATATTACGCACTGAAGCACTCGTTCATAGGCGAATATAATGCACAGCAACGCTCATTCTTGCTTTCTCCATTTTAAATCCGCCATATTAGGATGGCAAGAATCATGCGGGCAAAGGTGCAATGGCTACTAACGTACTTAAAAATTGACCGTTAAAATGCTTGTAATGACATCCGTGGCCGCTAGGTAGCGTGGGATCAGCAATGCGCGGCCATTAGTAATGGCGATCGATGTAAACAGACCGGCCAAACTGCTCGTACATTTCACAATTTTGTTAAAAAAATTTAAATATGTTCTACTTATTTTAACATCACATCCTCTTAAATATGAACAAGGTAAGCTGTGCAGAACCCATTACTGCTACTTTTGTTGGTCTAGGACGTTTCGTTCAGAAAAGCCCCTAAACTGCATAACTACCCCAAAATTATACAGATTTATAAAAATGTCACAAAAACTTTGAGGGACATAACTATTCAACCAGAGATGTTGATCAAATCTTCCTTTAGAATAAAAAAAATACTTATTTCCCTTCTATTCTGGAATAAATTTACGCTTAATTTAAGTAGGTTTTTTTTAAAAATCTAAATTGTAAATTTTGTCTTGTGAGATTCTCTTTTTACATATATATATTTTAATGTCTTGACATGTATGTGTGTGTATTTATTTAATTTATATTTTGCATTGTGTCAGGTTTTATAATTTCACAGCATTTGTATGTTTGGTATTGTTTTAAGATGTTAATATGAAAACTACTAACCCAAGAAATGGGCGTGTACTAGAGCGCCTTAAAATAAATAAATAAAATCACCACAGGGAAAGTCTAATAAGTTATGCTTGTTTGTTATTGTGTTAATATACAAAACTAAACAACATAAGTTATTTGTTTTACAGTTGCAAGTTGCTTGTGGTTGGTGGTGGTTCTGGTGGATGTTCGATGGCAGCAAAATTTAGCAAGAAGTTAGGGAAGAACAAAGTCATTATTGTAGAACCGGCAGCCGTAAGTGCAAAATTTTCTGTTGTCACGTGTGGTTGTCCTGAACTTCTGGGGGGAAAGTTAAGGAAAATACATTTTGCATTTAATGATAGATTTAGGGTCTATAGAAGTTGCATATTCATTTCTCAAAAAATGTTCAAGTTCATTATAAAAAAACTTGAGGTGGGCAGGGCTGTGAAAAATTTAATTTTAGAATAAATAAAGAATAAATTTCATATAATGTTGTGTTTTGTACATTCTGTGTGTATTTTGTGTGTGTTGGGGAAAACCTCTGATTATTCTTATTTTGTGTGCAATCTGGTGCTGAGTGTGTTTATGTGCAAATTACAACATCTACCACCAGGCAGCGCTCTTATCAGTGTGCGACAAGATGGCGGCATGCGTGTCTCGGGATAAAACCCTGGTCCTCCTATAATGATCTCATTTCATGTCTCTACCAAACATTTTTGGTCCTGTGAGCCAGATGAACGTCTTTACACTGTAGATTTAGTGTGACTGCAACGTTGCTTGTGTAATGTGATTGTTGAACGCAGATGCCAAGATAGCCGCTGCCCGTGTATTTCTCATCTCATTTAGTGAAGTACATCTCGTCATGTCTGGATGTGTCTTATTTCTGTTTTTTTTTGTGTGTGTGTTGTGAAGTCGCAGTATTTCTTTGGTGAGTTTTTTTTTTCTCCTATTTGGGTTATGTGTCATCATTTTGGCGCTATTATTGCGTTACCATTATCCCTTACTCACAATAGGATACTAATTTTGCATGTCCTTGCTTATTTCGTTATGTGNCTATTATTGCGTTACCATTATCCCTTACTCACAATAGGATACTAATTTTGCATGTCCTTGCTTATTTCGTTATGTGTGTTTCTCGTTGTTTTTATTGTTCTCTCAGTGCATTAATTTTAGAAGCCTGGTCAGCATAACAAATCGTTCAAATTTAGCATTTGTTTCGTTGCATTGTACATAATCGTGAGTTTCAAGGCAATTGTATTTAAACTGAAAATTCAAGAGAACTGGTTAAAACAACTAAAAGAACGTGCTCACAAGCTTCCAAATGATGAGGAAGCCGTTGCAGCAAATTATCATGAGGCGAGGGCTTATCTGGATGAAGTAAATAGGATTCGGAAAACATTAAATTCGTCAAGCGACTTGTTCCTACAGGCAGATCCGGTACCCCAAGATTTCAGTGAAGATATCTTTTTTTCAGCATCATTCTTCTCTGTCTACCCTTGTTTTAGATATGGGAGCTAGTCTGTGTTCTTTTCTTGTCACTGAAGTTGAGCAAGCACAGACGACCACCAGTGTGTTACCATTAAATGTGCATCTGCCTAAAATCAATCTGCCAACCTTTTTACGGACAGTGCGACAAATGGCTTAACTTTTGCCAACTTTTTCAGGCTNCTGCCTAAAATCAATCTGCCAACCTTTTTACGGACAGTGCGACAAATGGCTTAACTTTTGCCAACTTTTTCAGGCAACGATACTCGACAATCCAACTCTTGCTGATATCGAAAACATTTTCAATACTTAGTGAGTTGCTTGAAGGGTGATGCATTTCAAGTAACAAAAAATATTCCACTCATTAGAATTCTAGATTTACCTGCAGTTAACTCCACTCATCATGAGTCTGCAATTCATTAATACTTTTTTTAGAAAATCCCCTCTTCTTGGAGGGTCTAGGACATTCTATCACTAAAATCAACCCTATTCTGGTCACCATCTTACTGAAAAAGTTCGATTTGCCACTACGCACAAAATTTGAAAATTCTCGCTCAGAAGAAACCTCCAGCTTCTTTCCAAAGGTGGACGAGCTAGTCAAATTCTTGCGGTTAGAAATGGCTAGAATGGAGAGTGCCCATGATGTTGGGGTAAAAAATAGTTCTGCCCCGGCCCGAAATCTAACTAGTCAGGTCAACCCACAACAAAGCTGTTCTACTATCTAACTCTCTGTCAGCTCCGGCCAAATGTGTGTCTCGTCACCAGATATCCCGTTCTATTTATCGACGTCCAGACTTTCTGGGTAAATCACCAAATGAGAGGCAGCAGTTGGTGCACAGCAAACGACTCTTTTTCAATTGTCTCGGGGCTGCTCACATGGTAACTAATTGTTCTTCGCAGCGTACGTGCAGTCAGTGTCGGCAGAAACACCACTCGTTGGTACATGTGGATCAGATGTCTAATGAAGGGTCTTCAGGATCAGTTCCAGAGGCAACCTTCCATTCACCAACAAATATTGCACCTGATAATCAGTCTCAGAACTCAACATTTGTTGGCCTTTCGCCATGTAGAAGTGCTCGTACCACTGTGTTGTTGTCTACTGCACTAGTTAGGATTCAGGATGCACATGGCCAGCACCACAACTGTTGGGCAATATTGGATAGTGCTGCACAAGGAAATGTTGTCACTGAAAGTTTAGCTCAAAGATTGTGTCTGCCTCGTTCCCAGAGTGTTGACCAAGTATCGGGCTTGTCTCAGTGCTATGTTAAAGTCCATGGTATTGCCACTACTACGATTGCACTGATTGCCACCTACTCACCTTTAGCCCCTCAGTCATTGCTAGTTGTTTCAAAAATTACCCATTTACTGCCTCCTACTCAAGTGCACGTCGGTAAACTGCATAAGGTTTGCTCTCTTCCACTTGCTGAGCTGGCGTTCGACGCCCCTGGAATGGTTAGATCTCATTTTGGGCGCAGAGGTATTTTCTGAGGGTCCTCGTGGGAGGTAAATTCAGTCTGGGTGAAGGTTTGCCAGTTGGACTTGAAACTGAGTTTGGCTGAATTTTGATGGGCAAATGTCCAGAAGCAGTATCTCAGATGATNCACTTGAAACTGAGTTTGGCTGAATTTTGATGGGCAAATGTCCAGAAGCAGTATCTCAGATGATTGGACGAAGGAGTCTACCTACTGTGTTGTTGTGTGTGATGTCATTGGAAGCGACACTAAGAAAGTTCTGGGATTTTAAAGATGATTTGGTATGTGAAGCACATTACATAGACACGCNTCATTGGAAGCGACACTAAGAAAGTTCTGGGATTTTAAAGATGATTTGGTATGTGAAGCACATTACATAGACACGCTACCGGCTCCCCTGTGAACGTTATGGAGTACGTCTTCCTTTTCGTCAAGAGTTAGTTCCAGGGAACTCACTGATGGTTGCTGAGAAATGATTAAAGGCATTGGAACGCCGCCTCCTCACTCAACCTGATATTCGTTGCATGTATTGGGATGTCATGGAAGAATGTATTGGGATGTAATGGAAGAATGTATTGGGATGTAATGGAAGAACATAAAAGCCTGCAGCACATGGAACGGTGGCATGGTCATCGGTCACAAGAGCAAGGAGTGTACTACATTCCTCATCATGACGTGCTGAAATCCACTAGTTCAACAACCAAATTCAGAGTACTTTTCGATGCTAGTGCTAAACCGCCCAATGGAAACTCATTGAATGACTGTTTGTTTTCTGGTCCCAAGCTTCAGGCTGACGNGATGCTAGTGCTAAACCGCCCAATGGAAACTCATTGAATGACTGTTTGTTTTCTGGTCCCAAGCTTCAGGCTGACGTCACTGACATTATTTGTAAATTTAGGACCCATTCAATAGTCTTCGGGTGTGATGTGAAGCAGATGTATCACCAGATCCTTGTACATCCAGGTGACCGAAAAATATCAGTTGATCCTGTGATGCCCCGACCCCTCGCAGGAATTACAGGTCTTTCAGTTGAACACTATGACTTTTGGTGTAAAATGCTCCCCTTTTTTGGCCATACGAATACTGCACCAGTTGGCTGAGGGTGAAGGTAACCAACATTCCCATGCCTCAAAAGTTTTGCTAAATGAAACTTTTGTTGATGACATTGTCACTGGAGCTGCCTCCCTTGAAGACGCTGGTGTNCCTCAAAAGTTTTGCTAAATGAAACTTTTGTTGATGACATTGTCACTGGAGCTGCCTCCCTTGAAGACGCTGGTGTGTCCGGTGAACAAGCTATGTTTGCTCCCCCTGGAAACTGTGAACTGACATGTTGTTGTTAGAAAGTGTGTTTAATTTTTTGTAAAATAGTTATTGTAGGCGGGTGGAAAATGTTGTTTACATTCTGCGCGTGTTGGAGAAACTTCTTTTATTATTCTTATTTTGTGTGGGGACAAACTTGTGATTGCTCNTGTTTACATTCTGCGCGTGTTGGAGAAACTTCTTTTATTATTCTTATTTTGTGTGGGGACAAACTTGTGATTGCTCTACAATCTGCTGCCGAGTGCAAAAACAGTTTATGTGCAAATGAAAACATCTACCACCAGGCAGCACTTTCAACAGTGTGTGACAAGATAGCGACATGATAAGTCGTTTTTATATGCATGTCTTGGGATAAAACTCTGGTCCTCCGATAACGAACTCATTTCATTTCTCTACCAAACATCTTGAGTTTCATAGTCCTTCATACAAACATTTTGTAGAGTGTAACATTTGACCACAGCTCTTAAAGAAATGAGTTTGATTTATGAATATGACAAAGCTTGCACTGAAACTAACCTAGGATTTTTGTTGACTCACAGATATAGGGAAGAGAATAAATCTAAGTTGAGTTGAGAAATTCTGACTTCTCTTAATGAGGTCTTGAGAGCCAGTGAGGATGAAATGAGGTGAGAAAGGAGCAGCGCCGGCATGCAAGGATGTGNAAGCAGCGCCGGAATGCAAGGGGCGGGGTAAACTGGAGATCCCCAAGAAAATCCGCTGACCAGCGGCATCATCTGGCACGATTCCCACTTGCGAAAATCCGGGAGTGATCCGGCCAGGGATTGAACCTGGTATGCCATGGCGGGAGGCGAGCAGGCTAACCGCTCAGCCACCGCGGCCCCTAGAATAAATCTAAGATTTGTGGTTAATGACGTGTTTGTAGCCTGAAAAACAGCATTCACAAATGAGTGACATTGCCCCACCAAAGGGTAAGAATTATTCATTTTTTGCCTACCACAACTGTTTTGATTGCCCATACTAAAGATGTAGATAAAAAGAGTTGGGACATTTTTGAGGTAAGTATCACACAATGTCATTCTGAGACAGTGTTCCTACACATTGGGGGGCCATGGTGGTGCAGTGACTAGAGTGCTTCACCTCCCACCAAGGTGAAGCGGGTTCAATTCCCGGCCGGGAATTTCAGTTCAATGACATTCCATAATGTGTTGCTTTCTTTTAGAATTTTTTTATTGAATGCCGAAAGCGACTGGAAATGTATAATTTTTTGGATGGAAAAGGCAGGGATATTTGATTGTTATATTTTCTAGCAACCTTGCCTACTTTACAAAGTATGGAAAAATAATTTGTTTAAAATGGACAAATTTTGGGAAGATTATGAAATGAACAACTATTAATTCCTGCTAGCTGAGGAGATGATACACATTCTCATGTACACGGCTTGCCTCAATGAATACAGCAGGATGAGGTAGACAATTGCAAATGGTTTTGGAAGCTTGGTTTGTGTTGCAAATTATTTGAAAATCACCAGTTAATTTGAAACAAAATAATATTCAAAATGTTTAAATGTAATAACTTGAAGTAATTTATTTTAGTGGCTTTTATGAAAATTGGAAAAGGGAAAGAAATGAGTTGGGCTGCAATTGAATTGAAAAATTGTTTTTTTTTTTTTTGGGCTTGATGGATATTGCTGATTCTTTTCTGCATAGGCTTGTTTGTGTTGTCTTTCCTGAAATGTGAGTGAAGCTAGTGTGGAGGGCTGCACCTGCCTAGACAGACTACTGTCAATGAAAGTAATTTTCTGTCTTTTATCAGTTTGACAACCCTCAAAAAAGCTTATCAAGGTAAAGCTAGCACGCTTGAACCCAACCTTTGAAAAAAAAAATCACTGTCCATAACTACATGTAAGCTACAGTTCACATTGGTCACTGCTTCCTGTTAAGTTGGCAATGAGTTAATAAAAATAATTCTGTGATGTGATGTCCTGTGATTTAATGTTTAATTTACATTCCTGATATTTCCATGATTTCAGTTGGATAAATAAATTTATGCCCTCATTATTTCTAGTGCATTCTGGAAAGAAGTTGTCAATATGGTGTACAAGTAAAACATAATATACAAATATGCAAGTAGAACAGATACAATATAAGTTCAGCATACAATTTATATCTTACAGACATTCGTGACATAAACCACAGAAAATTATAGAATATTTTTTGATATAGGTATAATGTAGTCATAGTAACTCACGCTTGCTTTTTCCTCAAATATTTTTGACAGGCATTCATAAACAGATCAGAAGTAATGCTTTATTAGATAAACTTTTAATTCTATTTTGGTCTTGTTAATATTACTTATTTCTCTGATCATTCATGATAATTTATTAATCAATTTGATATTGTGTTTACGATTGTCTGGACATATGGTAATTGTAAAGCCTCAACATCATAAGATCAAAAAAATTTTCAGTGTGTGAATTTTTGTCTATTTGTAGCCCTAGGAATTTTACATTACTTGTTATTTCCAATCTTTTTATTACAGATGGGATCTATTTCTTCTTTACTAATTTTACTACCTGATAATGTAAATTTCATTATAGTGGACTTTGCTGTATTTAAAACTAATTTTTTTATTTTCGGTAGTGCTGTATTTATATTACTCACTATGTCCAACTCATTTTCTTCTGTTATTAAAATATTGGTGTCATCCTTAAACATATGACTTCTCCATTTCTTATGGTTAGTGGGAAGTCATTAGAAATATTACAAATAGAAGTGGTCCCAGTATCGAGCCTTGTGGAACTCCATCAGTGATAACATTTTGATCTGAAAGAAAGTTTGAGTGTAAATGTGACTGCTCATTCCGTAAATACAGTGTAAAAAGTGTGCTGTCCCTAAAATGAGCCATGGCTCATTGGACCTTTGTTAAAAGTAAATAAATAAAATCACTACATCATGCAAAGGGCAAAGAGCTTGGAGCAGAGGGACTGTATAATTTGTTCACAGTTACTTCATACTTTTCTGAAGTCCTGCTAAAGTTCTACTTCCAGGATATTCCTCCACCTCGTGCAAGCTAAGCTTATTTAAGTCTAGAAAATTACGCCACAGGGTAACGCACCAAATTCGTGCGCACTCATTTGTAATGATATTTTGCTTGAGAACTATTTCTTGCTGGGCATTACCAATGCACATGTNATTACGCCACAGGGTAACGCACCAAATTCGTGCGCACTCATTTGTAATGATATTTTGCTTGAGAACTATTTCTTGCCAGGCGTTACCAACACACATTTTTTTCTCACTGTTTTTATTAACATTAATTATAAATTAATATTATAATTTATAAATAATGTGCAGATTAAACTTCAATTTAACCAAAAATAAGATACCTTAATTTTAACAGAGGCGTAAAATGCTTGTGGTACACGACATATTTAGGAAATAACTAAACACGCCATACATGGAGTGATTTTTCAAAGGTTTGATTAAAAAAAAGTGTGAAGAAACCATGAATAGACGATAGTTGGGAGGTGGTGTAATGTTGTCACTACTGCGCAGATGCACTACTACCAGCCCATGTTCACGCTGGTCGGAGGCGGGTTGAAGACCCTGCAGCAAGCTGGCAGGCCAATGGCGAAGGTGCTGCCCAAGGAGGCTCAGTGGATCCAAGACGAGGTGGTGGAGTTCAACCCAGCACAGAACCAAGTACGCACGAAGGAAGGCCACCTCGTCGACTACGACTACATGATTGTTGNCTTAATTTTAACAGAGGCGTAAAATGCTTGTGGTACACGACATATTTAGGAAATAACTAAACACGCCATACATGGGGCGATTTTTCAAAGGTTTGATTAAAAAAAAGTGTGAAGAAACCACGAATAGACGATAGTTGGGAGGTGGCGTAATGTTGTCACTACTGCGCAGATGCACTACTACCAGCCCATGTTCACGCTGGTCGGAGGCGGGTTGAAGACCCTGCAGCAGGCTGGCAGGCCAATGGCGAAGGTGCTGCCCAAGGAGGCTCAGTGGATCCAAGACGAGGTAGTGGAGTTCAACCCAGCACAGAACCAAGTACGCACGAAGGAAGGCCACCTCGTCGACTACGACTACATGATTGTTGNGTGGAGTTCAACCCAGCACAGAACCAAGTACGCACGAAGGAAGGCCACCTCGTCGACTACGACTACATGATTGTTGCGACGGGTCTCAAGCTTAACTTTGACCAGGTGGGTATTTCATAGCTTTGCTGCATCTAGTTAGGGTCTAGGCAAAAATTCACAGTTCTGGCCCTTGAAATTTAAATAAGGTGTAGGATTCTCATGTGCAGTTGTTTGTTAGTACAAATCAGGTTACTGTTGTTGCTTAGAGTACGAAGGATGCTGGTACAGTCTAATAAAAATGTTATGAAAAAAGAATGAATTAAGCGAGTCCATAAATTTTATTTGGAAAATGTTTTCTTTCAGCTAGATTATTAAAATTATTTATATTAAACTTGATACTTAAAGAAAGTATTTTTAAGATTATTGAAATATCTGATGTCAAAAGAGTATACGTTTTGTATGTAGGCAAATAAATGGTAAATGACTGCAAATTTTTAACATTTGCTGTAATTTTCTAAAATCTTGTTTAATGTTAGCATAGATTCCCCTTGCTGAAGTAGTCGTGGTAATGTTATACACTTGTGTTATGTAAAATTATNTTGTTTAATGTTAGCATAGATTCCCCTTGCTGAAGTAGTCGTGGTAATGTTATACACTTGTGTTATGTAAAATTACGTTAGAGTTATACAGTGGACTTTTGAGTCAATTGATGTAAAATTTGCATATGTTCATGGTAAAGTTGTTTCTATTCCAATTAACTTCAGAAAATCACGAAACCAATTAGCCCTCTCTTGTACACTTGCATTTGGGCTGTCNTTGTTTAATGTTAGCATAGATTCCCCTTGCTGAAGTAGTCGTGGTAATGTTATACACTTGTGTTATGTAAAATTATGTTAGAGTTATACAGTGGACTTTTGAGTCGATTGATGTAAAATTTGAATATGTTCATGGTAAACTTGTTTCTATTCCAATTAACTTCAGAAAATCACGAAACCAATTAGCCCTCTCTTGTACACTTGCATTTGGGTTGTCAGTTGTGTCCTCGTGCAACTTGGGTGTCTTGTCCATTTTACCTGTTGACCCTGCCATTTATATGTGCAGGCAGCTTGAGGCTGACAAACCAAGGATACATTGGGGTAGTCGCTCTGCCTCGTAAGAATTTCCACCATAAGTGGGGGCCGCGGTGGTGTAGCAGACAGACTAATCATATCCACCAAAGTGAACCAGATTCCATTCCCAGTGGGCTTAGTCCAATTTTTGCACGTGGAATACGTGGTGGATGTTACCATTGGCTGGCAGATTATCTCGGGGCAGTTCTGTTCGCAGTACCCTTGCATTCTGCTGCTGCTCCATCTTCACCTCATTTCATGCTCACAAGACCTTGCCGTTAACGCTAACCAAAAATGTTGAACCTCAGCATAAGCGTACTATGCTGTGACATGCAGTAGGCTGCTGGTTGCTCTGATGGTAGTTGTAATTTTGATGCAGGCAAGGGATCCTGATGGTGGAGGTCATAGGTTGAGTATTCCTGGACTCTGGGCTTCTCTTGAGTTCCTTGAGGATTTAACTGACTCTTATGGTAAAAGGATGGCTAGTGGGCATGAACCACCTGTCTGGGCTTCCAAGGCGAATGTTGGTTATAGGCTATTCACTGTTAAGTGATTATTTTTGAAAAGTAAAGTAAGCACTTTCGAAAACCCTCTCGTTTGGAATAATAGTATAAAAATTACGGTTCTGCAAGATCTTGAATCTCGAGAAAAAATTTGAGAAACATTGCGTTCTCGAACAGCAAGCAAAATAATTGATGTTCTCAAAAAAATTTGAAATTTTTAATACCAATAAAATTTATACCATATGATAATAAGCAGTTACTGTTATTTGTTTGTTGAATACACAAGTGTGTAATGAGGGCATTAAATTTCATCTTTAAGGCACTCTACGCATATCTTTAACCGTGTTCAAGCACAAAGCAAGCTTGAAACAAAACAAACATTCTAGAGTGACAGCCAGATGATGGTTATCCTGCTTTATACAGCACGAGATACTGTAATGAGTACTGTGCAATTAACCAAACTGTTATTAATATAAACTTATTTCACAGAAAAGATAAGTTACGCACTAAAGGCACTGATCGGGAGGCCTACACCTAACCAACAAACAAGTCATCGACTTGCTGAGTCGTTTGTTGATACAAGAAGTAAATTTCACGTCATGATATCAACTCAGACATATATTTTAAAACATAAAAAGAACATCCGTATAAGTAAATCATGTACCAGATTTTTCTTTTTGGAAACACTGGCCAGTACGTTTACAATAATAAAATTAAAGAAGCCCAATGAGCGCCATGAGGAATAAAAGGTTATTGCGATAGTGCTGTTTCAAAAAAATTTCATGAGAAAAATTACTTTAGTAGGAACAAAATGGGATAATTTGTTTATCACTGCAACTAACCAAATTTAACAACAGACCACTTTTTTTGTGAATAATGCATTTCTGCTGATTGTGGATCGTGTGGCCAATACAATACGTGTATTTCTCCAATTGAATCAGTAGCAAATTTGGTAAAACTTGTTTTTACATTTAAGTTTTACATGAAAACCAAAAAAGGCTTTAAATGAAATAGCATTGAAAGTATATGTTTTTTGGCACAATGTGGACTAATGTATTTTTAACGTAGACTATACATATTTTATTAGTGTTGCAGAGTTTTGTAATGTGGTGACAATACTACCTAAAGACTGGTCACAAATATGTTAATTAACTGAAAATTTCTCATTTTCGTCTCTATTCTCGCAAGAAAATTTTTTTCTTTCTCAAAAATTTCTTGAAGCCCAGATCTCATTCTTGCACAACCGTAAAAATATATATATTTTTTTTTATTTAGCCTTAGACTTTAACTCCATAGTGCGGTGGAATATACACACTGTGTTGATTATTTACATGGCAATATTTATTTAAAAAGGTGATAAAAATAGCTGAGAGGAAAAAGTAACTAGGGCCTCAAAAGTGCTTATTTTACCGTTAACAGCCTATAAGGGCGCAATTCATGCTGCCCAGATTTTCACCAACTTTATCATCTCTTATAAACCAATTAGGAATTAGTATTTTCACCTTACTTCACATGGTCGGTGCCTACACAGTCTGCTTGTATAGTGCATTGATGAAATGCAATCACTGGCTTCTGGTAGACAAGATCAGCTTTATACAGGGCCAAGGGAGTAAGCAATGTGCACATCACTACTGTAATTGCCACACAAGCTATTTTCATCAAAATTTTAATTCTATTGAATTTTTGTAATGGGTCAATTATAATGAATGTAGTGGTGAGTATTCATTGAGTTTTACAAGGTTTTGTATAAATAAAAGTAATATCAGTAATATTTAATAAGTTCCTTACAGATAACGTACTTGTAGCAATTTTTTTCTACAGATTAGAAGAGATAGTTGAAGAATTTTTATTTTATGCAGTCTTTTACTTCGTTTTTTTTCTTTATTGTACATTTAATACTGAAACTGAAAAGTTGACTTTTTAGCATATTTCACGAGACTGGTATTTGGTATTATTGCCCACCTTTGTTTAATTTGTGGTATGTTTCTGTTATGTTGGTGTACTGTATTTTTCTCGTTGATTTTAGGTTCCAGGACTCATGGAAGGGCTATCTCAAGCTGACAGTGGGGTGTGTTCTAATTACTCTCCGAGCTATGTCAATATGACTCGCAAGGCATTGGAGAACTTTATTGAGGGTAACGTCATCTGCACGTTTCCAAAGCCACCGGTGAAGTGCCCAGGGGCACCACAGAAAATTGTGTATCTAGCAGATGATTACCTCAGGAAGGTATGTCAAAGGAAATTGTCTAGTTATTTTGCTAATTTAAAAAAAAAATCTGTTTCATTTAGGTAAAAGTGCTTACACCATATTGTATAGTGTGTAAATATTTTCTGGGCTATCTGATGCAAGCTTTCTTAAATCCCATCATTATCAAATGAAAAAATGTATGATGAAATCAGATATCGGGTGACAGTGAATTATTGGTTGTTTATCTTAAAAACTTTCGTAATTTAGATTAGATAAGAACTGTAAATTTTGTTTACTTTTGGCAGCTAAAAGTGTAATATGCCTACACATTATGATGGCCACTAATCACATTTAATTTTTATATGTGAAGATGTCCAACTGACTTTATTACTGCCATCATAATCACCAATCTCCANCACTAATCACATTTAATTTTTATATGTGAAGATGTCCAACTGACTTTATTACTGCCATCATAATCACCAATCTCCAGGAATCAATTGCTATGTAAAATTTTGTACTTAAAAATCTTTCTGTAATTATTCAGAATCGACCATTTTTCAGTTTTAAGCACAAAATTGGCAGTCCGTTACTGAAGGTTCTCTCACCGGTGCATCCGACCTCGGGATTTCTCTNTTCAGTTTTAAGCACAAAATTGGCAGTCCGTTACTGAAGGTTCTCTCACCGGTGCATCCGACCTCGGGATTTCTCGGGTTCGCGAATTACTGCAGCCCTGCGGAGGTTCTAGCATTTGATAATGAATTTCAAATTTTTTTTGCCGAATGTGATGAAAACTTGTTTATTTCAAACTTGGTTACATTTCTGTAAAATAGAAAAGATAAAGAAATGAGCACTGGAAATGCTTACTCTATCACTGAAATGTACTGTACATCTATTGTTATAACATATCTGGTGTAATTTTTAAGCCTCGCCATTTGGGGGCTTGTTTTATCATTTATACAAGCTGATGTGTTTGGGGCAATTAATGCTGAGAACTTGAATATTTATAACTTTCATATCAGTAGCATTCATGTTAACAGAGCTAATGTTCGTNGGCAATTAATGCTGAGAACTTGAATATTTATAACTTTCATATCAGTAGCATTCATGTTAACAGAGCTAATGTTCGTATGGGGTAGAAATACGGTAATCATGCTTCCCCCTTGAATTCTGTCGGCTCAGCAATGCATTTGAACTACTACTGTATTGCAAAAAGTTTTTATCGTACGGCTGTGCACGGTGTAGTGAAATTGTGGACGGAATGCATTGTAAAGAAAGGTGATTTCTGGGTTGGTGTAATTTACATATAATATTACTATTCTGTAAGCTTTGTAAGACTTCCTGCATACTGTGGTGTGGTTCTCTCTCTTTAAGCATGGAAAGCGACAATATGCCAAACTGATTTACAATACTGCCCTGCCAGTTTTGTTTGGCGTGAAGAAATACGCAGATGCCCTGTGGAAAGTTGTGGCTGATAAAGATATTGAAGTTAATGTGAGCAGAAATTTGATAGAGGTGAAGCCTGACAAGAAGATTGCTGTGTTTGAGCATCTGAGCACGCCTGGAAAGACAGAGGAAATTGAGGTATGCTGTGATTTTTTGCTTGTGGATGTCATCTGTAGCTAATAACTGCAGGTGTCAAGATANCAGAGGAAATTGAGGTATGCTGTGATTTTTTGCTTGTGGATGTCATCTGTAGCTAATAACTGCAGGTGTCAAGATGTTATAAATTGTTTTGTTTTTGATTCTCTATACAATTTGAAACTTTGCAAAATAATGATTAAAAAATAGTATATCTGATGTTTGCTTTTTGTACCGGAGTTAAAATCTCCTGTTTTGCTACAAAATTTTTTTTTCCCTGTTTAAAATTGTATTATAAACTTACCATATGACATGTTTTGTTTAAAGGTTCAAATATATTTAAATTGTTGCATTTTAGAGGTGTAAGTGTATAGTTTCGTTTGGCTAAATATTTGAAGTACAGTTTGGAGAACTGACAAGAGTAGTATGAAGATGGTTCATTTATTACTACTTTAATACTATAAGAATAAAGAAAATTTAGCATCTTTACTTACATATTAGGGGAGTGTAATATAAGCATGGTAGTGAAACCACTACCTTGATAAGATTCAAAATTCAGAAATCTGTGCATGCAAAGACATAGTGCATGCGTGCACAAGATTGTGCATCTTCAGTTGGTGAAATGTTATGAAAATACCATTGAAGTGTTGTGATTGGATTGATCACAGTGGGTCCTGCGGTGGACAATAACTCACATTTGAGATTGTGATTACATTTGTTTTTACACTAAATGTTTTCTTAGCTGTTCCACTACGTTGTAAAAGCCTTGAGCATCTCCAAGAGAACGCAGTACATACTAAGAGTGTTCTGGTTATTGCTTGTAGTATGCGGTGTTGCATGTGACACCGCCCCAAGGACCGGTCGACGCCTTGAAAAACAACTCTGCCCTTACTGATGCAAGTGGATTTGTAGATGTGAATAAAGAGACTTTGCAGCACAATCGCTTCCCCAATATCTATGGCATTGGTGACTGTACAAACCTGAACTGCTCCAAGACAGCTGCTGCCGTTGGTGAGAATAACTTTATTCTGCACTTGGACTTTCTGTCTGGTCTACTTATTATTTAGGTACTCCTATCAAGAATGGCAGCCTTACTGTGATCTCTTACAACTATCTTTTCTGCATGTTTGGTTTATGTTTTCTCTCTCTCTCTCTCTCTCTCTCTCTCTCTCTCTCTCTCTCTCTCTCTCTCTCTCTCNCCTGGTGAGGGACGTGTTAACGTGAATGAGAGAGGAAAAAAAAAATAGTTTTTCACACATCTTGCAGGTCTGTTACAGTAGTTGTAATCCTGCGTAGTGCGACAGCACCAAGAGAGTTGATCCATTGTGGGGGCGTTGATTTCAGCTGCCCAGAGTGGTGTCGTGCGTCGCAACCTGACTGCGGCGATGGGGGGTGCGCTGCCCCCGACCGCCAAGTACGATGGCTACGCATCCTGTCCACTTGTCACCGGCAACAACAAATGCATACTGGCAGAGTTTGATTATGACCTGCGTCCCCTGGAGACGTTTCCTTTCAATCAGGCAGTGGAGCGAAAATCAATGTACCTGCTGAAGGCCCACTTCCTGCCGCATCAATACTGGCTTGCAGTGCTCAGGTGAGTAGGAGAGGTGTGGTACATGTGGAATCCTGTGGTTACGCCAACATCTTCAATCATACTGTTTGGATTTTTACCATGTTCATACATGTCACTTTTAGGTATTCCCACCACTTAGGAAATGTTTTCAGAATAGTAGTGATAGTAAATGAATATTTGAGTAGGCTCATGTTGTGTTATCTATGTCACTGATCACTTCCTTTATGCCAACAGTTTATAGATGTATCGCAGTAACACTTTCTTTGCCGCCTTAAGCCACACTTTCTATTGCCATAAATCCTTCCTATAATACAAGATCATGAAATAACTCGAGTTAGGGTTGCTGCTCATAATAAGCACTTTTCAAAGGTAGAAATGAACGAAAATATATACAACAAGAAGTTGCTGATAACTAATGAGCCTACTTTTCTCTACATGGGTGCAAATAAACTTTTGTGAAGTTCTTAAAAGCTTAGATGGTAGGTTGACGTTGACGTTTCATTGACAGCAATATAATTAGATGTTAAATGGTACCAAGACAATTAAAATACACTAGTGACTTGCCCGATATTAGAATTCAGAAAAATTCGTAAAATTAAGCTAGCTTGCAATGAACTGCATCATGGAGGCAGGATTCGGAGCATCAACATCGGATGAATGATAGGGTTCACTAACCTGAAATATTAACACTGCCATCATTTTGAAAATAAGTGTCTCGGCCACTAAAAACACAGAAGTTTACATGGCCCGACATAACGCTACTTGTGTGAAAAATTTGGTGGAAATCGGTTGATTGGTACCCGAAGTAAAGCATAAAAACTAGGGATGCCAAACTTGATTCCTCAATGCCCGCAATTCTTGAAGAATCGTATAATCGAGAATTGGAAGGCCAATAATTGAAGCAATAAAAACCAATTTACTACAAATACATAACCTATCACCTCTCAAAAACGGTTTAAAATTACTTGATTTATGCCAGTAATTGAATCTCACTTGAAAAATTTTGTGTGAAAATATGAGATGCAGAAATAATCTGAAAATGAAACTGTACTGGCTGTGTTCAAATTCACTATTTTGTATATTAGTATTCAGTAGTTTGTTCGGTCGTGATTTGGTAGTTATTTATTTTAGCAAGTTTCATTACATACTTAAAAACTAGGGGTGTGCTGGATCCCAAACTTCAGGAAAAATTGAGGAAATTCATAAAAAATTTTACAAGTTGGGTTTTGTGCGAAAAGCTTTGTATCGACTCTTTTCGTAAGCGATTATGATTTGATGAATCAAATCTTGTCTAGAAAATTTCGATTCTTCCACTTATTCACAGATTGTTACATAAGCAAAAAAATGTTTGTACGTCATATATTATATGATGTTAACACGCGGAAATTAACTAAAACGGGTTGCAAACTTGCACTATTGTGAAGTTACGGTAAACTGTGCGCACTGAATTTGTCTCATATACAAGCGACATCTATAAATTGAAGTATTGATTGCTGGTTGATGTGGTACGTGAGTTTAGATATACATAACGTAAACATTCACGTAAAAATAAGCTAGTGCACAACGAATGTTCAATTCTACTCCAAATGTTTATAACTATTTTACTGAGATCTAACATGGCGTTTCTTAATATGGGTTTGGTTAAAACGATTTGTAACACACCAGCAAATTGTCTTTGTATTTTGTTCGGGATGTGTTTGTTTTTAATTGTGTGTTTTGCTCACTCATCGCCGAGACGTTGACAAACTCCAAACGTAGCAAGTTTGCTATGAGAAAAAATATAATTCATTCACTTAGCTACTTTTCGTTGCATTATCGATTGGAGAATTAGTTTTGTTAGCATACAGATGCGGTATGTTGCATTCATAACCTGCCCGATGCGACTTGGCTGTGTTTTCATATTCACTTGACCTATTAAATTTTTTTTTTAAACCATTATGTGCATGTGTGTGTACACACAGAAAGAGTGGTGGGGGGAAAAATGGGAGGTGGAGAGAAGCAGCGAGAATTGTGTGTTGGCAGTAACACAATTTACATCAGAATTTCAAACTGTTTTTTTTTAAATTTCACACCAAATACTTACAGTTTTTTTATATTTTTTAATTTTTAGTTTAAAAGGAGAACATCTTAAATAAAAGAACAGTGACAATGTAACTGAAAACAAAATTTGTTTATATCTCAATTTTCAAAAGATAAGCATTTATGAATAAAAGTACTTTTATCAATTTGAATTTAATCAAACTGCATTACAAATTGGTTAGAGGAAGTATGCATACATTTCAAAGCACTTGTTCACTAAACTGTTCCAACCTCAAATCCAATTCACACCGTTTTTGGTAGTCATATTGGCAGAAAAGCAGTTCGTTGTTGGGACACGGAGATTGGTTGTGCGCAGCCGGCGAGATCTGTCTACCTCATCTTTAGTTTATAGTAAAAAGGGGCTCACAGCATATCCATAACAACAGGTACTCAATACCAGGTATCGCCGACAGATATCTGTGGAGAACAGTAATATGTATGGGATGTTGCTGAGAAATACTGGTTTAGCTGATCTCTAGAGTGGAGAGGACATGCTAAAATGGCTTGCCGTCCCTCCAGACCCCTTTGCCTCTAGTAAGTTGGTCACAAGAGGGGAAGGTACGAGGAAGCAGTGCTGGTTGCTAGGCGACCATCTCCCATTTGCCACATTATTTGCCAGCTGTGTAGGAGAGAAAACAGTCGCCTGACGACAGCCGAAGCTTATCCCTAAATCTAAGCCGTTCACACGGATGCCATTAGCCACTAGTTCATATGGCAGACGCCTGCCTTTTGAGTGATTAATATTTCATTAAAAAAAATTTTAATTTTTGGGGTAGAGGCAAAGAAATATGGACACAGATTTGTTTCTCCACGACATTCAATAATTAATTAATTCAAGACCACATCCTCTGATTTTCCCCGTAAGATTGCACTTCAGCTTGCCGTCAGTTTCTACAGTGCATGGGCTCTGTAATTAAACATTATTTCACAACACACTTCCAGGATACCAGTTTATTCATAAGATGCGTGTGTATTGAAATAACTTAATATTTCAGTAACAGGTCCTTCAATTGCCTCGCAAGAATCCACTGAATATGGACTTTGCGCTCAGTCCTTGTGCAATATTTAAATATGTACGGCAACAAGGGGAAGTCAAGTACACGCGACTGTTGAATCAAATTAAAATTCTATGAAATAATAAATTATGTTTATTTCAAGTCAGAGATGATTAAACATGGACTTCGTAAATTATATAGGGGTCGTGTCAAAATTTCCCAGAATATATAAATAACGACCTTCCTGTCATAATGATCTTATTTCTGGAAACCACGAAAGGTCATTTTAGAAAGGTTCTACTGTATGTTGTATAAATTGTAAATTTAAAAAAAAAATATTTATTCAAAATTTTATTTACCAAAAAACATAAATTTTTTAAGTTCATAAAACTGAATGTATATTTTTTCTGGTATGTTGTATATACATAATTACATTGGATTTACTAGACTAAACATAGGCCTACTGTTACTATGACCGGATGCGCTTTTAATTTCTGTGATAATTTCCCTTTGCTATTTTGTACTCAATTCAGTACTTTGATCTTTTTAAGGCGTTTGAACTGTGTAAGAAATGAAATCTGGATTGGCAATCGGCTAGGCCATCTGTATTGGCATTAGAATAAAAAAAATTTGGTGTCAACCCATCGTTATGTTTTACAGAGTGTATTTCCATTAATGGCATTACTGCAGTTGTTGCCCTCAAAGTTAGATGCTTTGAATTGTTAAAATGTGTATCTAGATATCCGAGGTATTGTTAGTATGTTGCTTTTGTATTTAAGTTTGTGTTAAACTATGGCAAAATAATTGTGTCGTTCATTTACATGCTGTACTTTATTCTTTCCAGTGGATATTGGGAAGGACCAAAACCGTTCAGGAAGCTGTTTCACCTGGGACTCTGCCGATAACGGGTACAGCAGCACACGTTTTTGTAAGCATTTTCCTGCTTGAAATGTACACTAGTCGAACGACTGCAGGTCACACACACTCACTCATTTTGTATGGATTTTAAGCGCCTGCTAAAACCAAATTGATTTTTGAATTACTGTATTGGGTTTTTAATTTTGCTGTAGGCTAGCGGAAACCTGAACTGTAGTTTCCCCAATCTGCATCACGAAAGAGTTAAACACCATGTAATAAGAATTCCTACTTCCCTATTGAGTATGTAATTTTGTACTTTGTCAAGAGTAATATAGGTAATGTGTTTTGTAACAAGATTTTCTTTTAAATAAGCCTGCATACGTCAGTTCCTTCATAAATTTTGTAGGAGCGCTTTGCTTTATTGACTCAGTGTAGCTATTACACAAGGTCGTTCATTTGTAAATATAAAATGTACAAAGCTATTATGTACCAGTTTCATATGAGCATAAAATTAAAAGTATTGTCTAAAAGTAGTGGTGTGCGGGAATGGAATTTTGCCATCGGGAAAAATATTTTAGGTTAGGTAAAGAAACATGTGTGTTGCTAGAACTAGTGAAAAACATTCTATCATAACTTATTCCATTAAAACATAAAATCAATATGGAATAATGACCGTATGTGCTAAAACTTAGATTGTAGGAGCACTTCTTTAAAATACTTGCTTCAGTTTTAATAGGCAAATCCTTTATTATTTTTTAAATAAAAAAAAAACTGGACTTACGACTTGATATAAAACAAAACTGTCAGTTTTAATTTGTTTGAGAACACTTCTTTGATATTTTCAGTTTGCTGATATTTTCTTTATAATTTCATAATGTCTACTAAGGAACTTTCACATCCCCCCCCCCCATTTTTGGTAGTAAAATGCTTATACATCAACACACTTTGAATCACCTAGTGCAATCACAGCCAAGTCGCATCGGGCAGGTTATGAATGCAACATACCGCATCTGTATGCAAACAAAGCTAATTCTTCAATCGATAATGCAATGTAAAATTGGCTAAGTAAATGAATTATATTTTTCTCATAGGAAATTTGCTACGTTTGGAGTATGTCAACGTCTTGGCGACGAGTGAGCACAACACACAATTAAAAACAAACACATCCCGAACGAAAAACAAAGACAATTTGCTGGCATATTATGGATAGTTGTAGCCAAACCCATATTAAAAACACCACGTTAGATCTCGGTAAAATAGTTAAACATTTGGAGTCAAATTAAACATTAATCATCCCACATCAACCAGCAATCAATACTTGCAACTTATAGATGTCGCTCCCATATAAGACAAATTCAGTGCGTTTGGTTCACCGTAACTTCATAGTGCAAGTTTACAACCAGTTTTAGTTAATTTTTGCAATAAATACGTAGTGTTAACATTACATAATATACAATGTACGAAAAATGTTTTTTTTAGCTTATGTTATGAAATCTGTGAATAAGCGGAAAAATCTAAGTTATCTCGATAAGCTTTGATTCATCAAATCATAATCGCTTAGGTAAAGAGTCGGTACAAAGTTTCTCGCATGAAACCAGACTTGTAGTTTAGTTGGAACAACCTACAGACGTGAACATAAATTTTTCCTGAAAATATGGGGAAAAAATTATTTCCTGCGTGATGAGAAAATCGTTATGTATTCCTGGGATTTTTCCCCAAAGTTCGAGATCTCGCACACCTCTATCTAATGTTTTTGTAATTAGAGAAAGGACTTCTGACCATAATTATCATTAAAAACTTAAAAATTATTGAAATTAAGTATAAGAACAATATTTATGTAAATAATTATTTAGCATTTCCTTCGGAGGGAAATTAATTTCTACTTAAGCCCCTATGTACCAAATACAATGATAGTACTAGTGTAAGTGTCTTCCAGATGTTATATTTACTGTGGTATGTGGACTGTTCTTGTGTTGCTGTGATATTGTAAATACTTTTGTATAACATATCTTTGAAATGTTCTATTAACTTTGCTGCTGGCATTTTCTACCACTGTTGTGATATTCTATTTTTGTATCCTTGTATGATTCAAATGAATTATTTTCAGTATAATTATGAAGTATTTATAATTGCAGTCTCAAACCTTTTATCTGAAGAATAAAAATATGGTGTCTTACACAAAGTTGTTCAAGGGCAGCAGCGATCATTTGGCTAGTGCTTTAGCTTAATATTAAGGTGAATCTGGTTTAAATCCTATTGGGTCCCACCACATTTTCATATGCGGGAAACACAATGGACATTGCTGTTCGCCAGTAGAAGTGCTCTCAAGTGGCAGTAGTGCGATTTTTGCCATTTTGCATCAATCAAGTAATTTGATAAGAAATTTAAATACAGATATAGCAATGGGCTATAAGGAAAATTATACAATATTTTACCTATGATTTCTGATAAATGATTCACATGAGCAGAGACCTAAGAAAAGGCTGTATTATTTTTATTGAAAACATTTTCTGTTAGTAGCATGGGCAGCAAAAGNCATGAGCAGAGACCTAAGAAAAGGCTGTATTATTTTTATTGAAAACATTTTCTGTTAGTAGCATGGGCAGCAAAATTTGGTGAGCTGATCCAGGCCGTCATATTGAATTTGTAGTGCATGGCAAATTTCTTATGTTCATAACAGCTAATAAGGGTACAAAAGAACACATATTTAATTAAATGTCCCAGTAGAACTTTTAGAAATGCCGTAAAACCTAGACTCGTTAAATCAAAATTCACCTATTTTAACACCCTAACACCGTAGTTAGAAAATGAGTTTTTTCACCATAAGACAGTGTTTTGTCATCTGTGGTGTATAACACTACTTTATTTACATAATTCATTAGGCAAATGTTCTGCAAATTAAATGGTATACCACAACCCCATAAGCAATCTGTAGTTGAGAAAAAAAAAAAAGTTTAAATAAACATTGTGTGCTGCATAACTTCGAGTGTGAAATCAGAAAGTCTTTTTGTACAAAAGTTAGATGATTTATTGAAAAAATTTCAATAACGAGCAGAGCAGCTTCCTCCTGGGAGGAGGAAGCTGCTCGCCAGAGAGTCAGCCACCAGGTCGTCACAGGGTCTCTTGTGGCACGTGTCACCATTGGTGC
>NQII01006113.1:1965-19578 GCA_002778355.1 Clitarchus hookeri
AAAAGGGAGGGAGTTGTCTCAAGGGCTCATGTATCAATTCACATGTTCATGCAACAATAAAACCTCGATTTGTGAAATATGAATTACCCTGTATTCATTCATTAGTGAATTGGACCATTAAACTACAGTGTCGAAGCATTCCTACGCCCGATCACTGAGGACTAGTATTAAGTGTTGGCGCCTCACGCCACAGAACAGATTACAACACCTACGTCCAAACCTCAGCTTTGGCAGGTGTCAATGTTTAATTTATTCGCCAATGTTTCTCATTGGCTAATTACTAGGGTGTTCTGGAAAATCTTCGTTCGACCAATTAGTCGGTTCCCCTCCAATCTCTTCCAATATATTTAATTGCTCCTCCTATATTTCTCATTGGCTAGTTGCCCCACCTCCTTCAAATATATTTAAATTCTCCGCCAAAGTTTTTTCAGTGGCTGATTTCTCGTGCGTTTTCGGAAACCTTTGTTCGACCAATTAGAAGCGTTCCCTCGAACTCCACCCCTGTTTCTCATTGGCTAATTTACCCACCCCATCACCCCCTCCACCAATTATTCACCTTCATTGTACCAATTAGTCGGCAGACCTCAACCCCAACCCCTGATTCTCATTGGTTAACCACGTCACATGACAATCTCTTGGATTGGCTAATTGCTCGTGCATTTTCGTAAAACTTCGTTTCGACCAATCGGCGGTCTACTTTAATCGGGAATGCGGACTATTTTTTCCCCTTAAAAACTCTTTATAATACGCACCCTGAGGCCTCTCGGGCAATAAGTCATTTTTTCTCTGAATTAGAAATGTACGCGTGTTGTCCGAGTGGCCATAAAATCCTTCCGGCCATTTTTGGCATTTGGATAGGTGCGCTCGCTTAGTGCTTTGGACAAACGGAACGAGTTACCGTTCCTGCCGAAAGAATTTCTCCTGGTCTACGCACCTTGAGAAATTTCAAACGTATTCAAGTATTTGCCGGCCTACCTGCAGCAGGACGAAGACATATGGGACTGCTTCCCGTGCAAGGAGTGTTTAGAGCGCTGCACCACCTCGGTTCCCGTCACGCCGCATTGCAGGGGTTGGTGCGAGGTCCACCGAGCAACCTTCGTGACGTCTGCGCCCGTGGAAGACGACTTCCCCGTTGAATACGACGTTTCCATCGAAGACGCTCTCCCCGTAGAAGACGACGTCCACGTGCAAGTTATCTACTCTCAAACTGTACCATTGGAAGATGCTCCCCTTCAAGAAATTTACTGACAGGCAGTACCTGGCGTGGAAACCAACCCAGAATACAGGTACCCGATGTCTATGGACCTCGATAAAGTTTTTAATTACTTTGTAAAAATTTTTGAAAAACGGTGTGTGCATGGGAACCTAAAATTTTTTACATAAAAAATATAGTTTAAAAAATTTTTATGCAGCATCCACGGTTTACGCTCCTTGGACTAGTGCACCATCAAGAAGATTGCCATCTCGTACAGTGAAGAAGATGGTAAAACCAAAGTTTTCACTTTTTTACCGTCGCGTCCATGGCAGCACCTCGACCGCATCATGTAACAGACGTACGAAACGCACGGACTAAGGTAGGACGAGGGGAATAATCCGTACGAGGAAATTCCGGTAATGCTGGGCTCTGCCATAATTCCCTATTATCCTGTGTATGTGTTTGGAAGACGCCAAGAGTTGGCGATTAGCAATGCGTGCCCTATCGGAACGATCTTTGTAGACCTACACAAGCATTGCCGCTGGCCGCGGTTTCGACAGCTCGTTGAGAAGTACGCCACAAGACTGCACGAGTGCAGAAATAAAATATATTGCCGTGCCCCGTGCAACGCCGAACCTCTAAGTTTGTGGAGTTATAACACATGGTACATTAGAAAAAAAGACTACGAGGAACCCATTTAACATAAAAATATATATTACGCGTGTAATGCCCTATAAGACTCAGAGAAGCAACACGTGTAAAAAATATTCCTTGCATTATGCATAACAATAATGTTGTAATGGGTGTACTTAAACAAATCTGTTTAAAACAATACATAGATTTATATTTTATCTCGAGTTATGTCCTGCTCACGTTAGTTTAAAAAAAAAACACCGTTGGTAAAGAAGAATATTAAGTATATCAAGTTATGTTATAATTGATAGAAAATGAAATATTTAGCATATCAGTTTTGTTATAATTTTAAATAAAAAAATATCTAATAATTCTTTAGCCGTCACTTATATAACGTACGTATATATATTTTACGTGTACAAACGGAATAATTAAAAAAATCAATTAAGGATTTGGAAAAAATGCATGTGTCGTGTGACGAATGTGTTATGATGCTTTCTATAAAGTAATCATGGCTCGTTAAACCGAACAAAACAGAGTTAAAACCACTTCACTACCCCTCGCGGTATGCGATACGCTTATTGAAAGATCCCATGCATTCCCCGTAACCCAGGCACAGACACCCATCATTAAAAACATTTCCTACCAATTACTGTACACAGCATAACATACCGTCCGATGAGAAAGGTTCCCTACGTGTGGGAGACATCATTCGCGGTCGAGACTATGCTCCGTAGCCTCGCAAACCACGGCTGCCAGTAACACAAAGCATAGGTAGATTTCTGTTGGTCTCGATGTAAGACAAAGCGTCGTCTGGACATCAGTACAGTTCTGAACAAAAGATTCGTTTGTTGCAACGCCAAAAATTATATACTTATTTTTGACTGAAAGGGTTATGATNCGTTTGTTGCAACGCCAAAAATTATATACTTATTTTTGACTGAAAGGGTTATGATTAGGGGCAGTGATATTTCGCGAAAAGATTTCGAGACAAGATACAGTCCAAACCACTGTAGGGTCGTCCAGCTTCTTTGATTGGCTAAAAAAAAAAAAAGTGTTCTGGCCCGTGTAGTTTGCGCACGAATCCCGAAGGTTCAGTGTCAGAGTTACTTAGTCTTGAGTGGCTTGGTCAAAGACGCACACGGCACCAGCAGCCAATGGAGGTATAACAACAGCTGAGGTGTATATATAGTATTGAAGTCTACTGCGTGCTCCGATTTTTACGGAAAAAGTCACTGGCCCTAGTTATGATCTACTTGTATACAGACTGTGTATTCTTACACCACATGTAAGATTGACATCGCCACGGGTCTGATCACTCATGCGCCAGTTCAGTGAAACTGTGAAATTACTAGGAAAGTAAATATTTTGGAAACGTGCTTATTTTACAATTATACGCATAAAAACAGTAAGGAAACTAAATCATTTCTATATTCACAAATGCTTGCCTAACATTTTAAATTCATCTTAAGACATGGAACTACTTTTTTTTTTTTTTCTGTTGTTGCCAACTTTGCTGGGCGCATGGCAGTCACTTTGCCCACTAAAATATATGTACGTAAGAGCGGTGACATTTTTCATAGATTGATTTAAAAGTAATCAATTAATAGTGAACAGTGCCATAAACTGGCTCCAAGAAAACTCGAATAAAATATCTATAGACTTTTCGCTGTATCTTCACACATTTGAGTCACACACTGGAAAACTCGTCCTATGTATGGCATGATTGGTTGTTTTCTAACTATGTAATGTATCACAAGCGTTTTATTTACATTAAATTATCTTATTTTTGGTTAAATCGATTTCTCAATTATATTTTATCTATGAATGATAATATTTATTTTTTATAATTAATATATATGAAAACAGAGAGAATATAAGTGTTTACGTAATGCCCAGTAAGGAATAGTTTTTAAGCAGAATATTATTAAACTTAGGGCGCATAAATGCAGTGCGTTTTCCCTTTGGTGTAGTTCTCTAGACTTAGGTAAGCCTTGTTTGCATGAGGCGGAGAGTTATACTGAAAGTAGAACTTTAGCAGGTGCTAAGGAAATTTGGAAGTAACCCCGAATGGACCATAAGTGTAATTATGTGTTCTTAGTAGTGGCGGTACAACAAGACTGTGCGTTACACGCCAGTTCAGTGGTCGGATATATAGACCGTAAATTATCTGTCGCGTTTGTGATGACATTTCCTGCTGCACTGTACCTGGAATGTTGCAAATACTTAGAATGGCCCCAGTGTTCCTCGCCCTATTTGATTATTTCAGTTACAGTTCATTTAAGTTAAAAAAAAATATTTCAAATATGACTATAGCTTTTAGCTATTTACCTTAGAAATGGCAGCTGAACGTATATAGTATAACTGATTATGTCATTAAATAAGGGATACAAATACATTTTCTAACATTTTTACGTTTAACAAGTAAAGTTAAATAAAAATTACGGGGGAAAGTATTTCAAAATTCGTAAAATGTTACTTGACCTTGAAGGAGAAATAGTTGATAAATACCTAGAACTAAAAGTTATGATAGGAAAAATAATAATATTCACGTATTCCAGTCCAGAACTAGATGAATATCTGCGCGTCGGCCTTATCGTGTATTTTGATTTAGAAGGCAGTCTTCTAAGTCGCTTTTTAAACTCCTGTAACAAGATTGTCTTGACATTAATGAGCGTGTGAAGAGAGTTGGGCGTTTTTTAACAGCGAGGTTTTGAGAGGCGTTGAGGGTGAATGAAGTGAGTATGGAGCAACGCCGGAATGAAGGGGAAGGGGAAACGGGAGATCCCCGAAAAAAAAAAGCGCCGACCTGCGGCATTGTCCGGCACGATTCCCACATGCGAAAATCCGGGAGTGGCCCGGCCGTGGATTGAACCCGGTTCGCCTTGGTGGGTAGGCGAGCAGGCTAACCGCTCAGCAACCGCTGCCCCCCTTGGACATTAGAGAGGAGTCGTGCGACTTCTCTCAGCGCCTGCGAAGTGGTGACCTGTGAACTTCAAGAGGTCTTAGTAAGTTCACATAAAACTACTTGCTTTTACTTCGCCTGATGTCGCCACGGGTGGCTGGCGTAATGGATGCTCATCATCTCTAGCGTCCTTCGGCGCCGCACGCTTTCGCAACGACGATTACGGAGAATCCTGATTCCAAGAGATTGGCGTGGATGAAAATTCCACAGAGTCATTACCAGCACCGAAATGTGTCGGCGCAATGTCTACGTTAAGGCGCCCGTCTACCTGGCGTTTGAACTGCGTTGCAGAGTGTTCCAAATACACGTTTTTCAACGAAACTATTAAGCGTGCGTCCAACGTGCTGATCTACGAAAAGAACACACACTTCAGACGAGAGCTGTTAAGTACTTTAAAAATATCACGTACGTTAGAAACATCAATTCAGAGTACTCCAAAACCGCTAAAAACGGCCTTTCCAAGGCGCTGTAGCTCAAAATGCACGCATCAGATACATACAAAACTACTATAGGGGCCTGCACTGAACCTTCCTAAAGACTTCCCACTAATAAAATAATATGGTCACCGCTGAAAGTCCCATAGGTACACGCAGCACGACGAGAACACTGCACGCCAGTTCAGAGTCTTGCGCTTAGCGGCGATGGCGTAATTGATGCGCGTGGCAGTGTCGCCTTTATCGCCCACACGCTTCTCGACCTAAACGAGGGAAAAAGTTCCAGGGAGACGGGGGCCTTAACACATGGTTACGAAATGATCGCATAGCGTGTCTTGCCGGGTGCTGTGCGACCTCAAAGAATGTGTATTTCGGAAAGCATCCTGGGAGTTGATGTCACGAGTTGCTGCTAAAGCCAATGTTACACGATACCTGCTGCCGTACGTGATCTTGTACAAGATTTTTTATAAAGCCTGGTGTACGGACCGGTGTATTAGCCGCCATGCGAGCCGCCAAGGAAGATTCTTTCACGCGACAGCATTTGGAGTACAAACTTTAGGCAGACTTGATAAGTGCGCAGATAAGCATGTGGTCCTTAGTAAAAATGGCCCTCACTCGCAGAACTCCTATTAATTTGTTCAGGCGTATTAAAAAAAAACTAGCACATCTTAACATCGCTTTGTTACTGTTGTCCGTTAGAACAATTCAATGATTGCTGACGTATTGTCAATTTTTGAAAATGGTACTGTTAAGTCACAAGAGTATTTTTTTTTCAAGTATGCGTGTAGTTTTAAACAGTTCGTATGATGCTATTTCTTAACGTAAAGATGTGGTCAGCATTCAGAATTTAAAAAAAACGCGAAGGACGACCAATGGAGCTTTTAATTTACGCTCACAACTAATAAACAAATCTATAGGGAAAGATTTTACAACTGTACAACCAGAACGTCGATAAATTGCTGACTTTAAATAAAGTAAATAGATATTTGAAAAATCGCTGGTATAAAATTCTTACTGTGGTTATTGTTGTAGGTCAATAGTACGATTTCCTGCAGTATTTAAATGTTGTCAGTGTTAATATTGATGTTTTGTGGTATTTCGACAGTTGAATGAGTTTCAACCTCACGAACGTACAATCAAGATGGAGGCATACGTTTTTTGGTCACTTCACCAATCTGTTTCAAGCAGTACCCATTGTTAGCACCGTACGTTATGGAACTGCAATGTAATCGGCCAAGTACAAAAACTAGAATGGGAAATGCCACGGAAAATAGGACATGCCCTTATACATAAACCTGGTATGAAATCCGGTGGTAGAGAGCGACAAATACCATGATGGCTGCTGTACTAGCTAGTATAAGGGCTTCTTTGACAGACCTTGTACAAGCTTTTATGAACTCTAGTACTGTGTGATATGGATGTAAGGTGTAATTATAACTCTGGACTGGACACCTTGTCCCATACTTATTCTTAGATGTTTTGGTCCCACTGCTTCCCATGTGAGTGAGTGAAGAGATTCGGGCGGCTCTTAACAGCGAGGTCTTGGGAGCCGACGAGAGGGATCGCGAGTAGTATGGAGCAGCGCTTGAATGAAGGGGCGGAGGAAACGGGATATCCCCGAGAAGACATGCTTACCGACGGCATCGTCCAGCACGATTCCTACATGCGAAAATCCGGGAGTGAACCGGCCGGGGATTGAACCCGGTGCGCCTTGGCGGGAGGCGAGCAGGCTAATCGCTGAGCCACCGCGGCCCCACTGCTTCCCAAGAAATGGCGTGTAACGACCATGCGTTTAACAATGGATAAAATACCTTCCTGCCAAAAAAAAAAAACAATTCTGCTGGTGCATATTTCCTTGCTCTACCTACCACATGGTTGAAATACAAATGAAGGTTATTCAATATTTCATCCTAAGTCTCTCACTTGACACTGCAGAATTATTTTAAGTGCCGACTCTACACGGCCGGAGACTAAGTCCATCACTGCTGTCTGCAGAATTAGATCAAGACCCGCCTCACCAGTGTGAAATAAAACAGAGTCCAGATTCATACTTAACTGATGCTTCATTAGGCCGACGTTCGCGCAGCACTTCCCTCAGCTGCGAACCGAGTCCCGGATTCGGCCACGATATTCCCTTTGCCAGATTTGTCTTCTAACCCATCTCAAAATTAAGAGAAGAGTCGGTGGTCCTGGGTGGGGGTAGGACCTTAGCACGTCTCAGGGTTGAGCCCCACACGCCCAGACACGCAGGCAAGGTTCTGACTACAAGGGCACAAGCTCGCGGCTTTACTGGGCCGCGATTGGGGTGATGTTTACTTCCCGTGCTAACAACATGAACAACAACAAAAAAAAAAAAAGGGGGGGAGGGCATAGACACCGTAACAACCCATCGGCAGAAAATAATTGCAATATTGCATGCAATTTATGAAGTAAAAAAAGATTCCTTGCTAAAACAGAGGATGGGATAGTAGGATAATTTTTATTGAGAAAGTGTTTGAAACACTAGAAGATAAATATTGGTTACCTTGCCCAGCTCGCGATGCGCCTTATATTCCCGACCTACAACTCTCCCACGTACCCCGAGCCCAGAGTCGCAGGCCAGGCGCCTCCAGAACAATCGCCACATCAACAGCCAATCACAAGCTTTGCTCCGATGACATAATGGTTCTCAAATAACGATACGTGTCCGACGCGTGGGCCAAACGCCTTCTAAGCTGTGGGCTACAACTCGCCATACAAATAAGCATTGAAGATAGAGGAGATGACAGGCGTTGAGCGTCTTGCAACGTGGAACTTTTCGTGGAGCAGACGTTCCTTTGCTAGTTGGCTGGAAAACATGACAGGTATAGGCTGTTCACTGTACAGTGAGCACTTTTGAGGCCCTAGTTACTTTTTCCTTTCAGTCATTTTATATCCCTTAACCACCTTTTAAAACAAATATTGCCATGTAAGTAATAAACACAGTGTGCGTATTCGATATCACTCGGAAGTTAACGTCTTAGGCTAAAATAAAACACATTTATTGACTATTGTTCCAAATGAGAGGGCTTTCAGCTCACTTTACCGTGAATAGACTATGCTAATGTTTTTAACATGTGACGAAGCTCCATTTGTCCCGTATTATTGTGGCGTTTGCCATCGTTGGTCACGCACATGAAGACGTAACGCTCATGTGTAAACGGACTGGCTTCGTTTCACTTTGGGTATCCCCCTTCCCTCTTTTTTTTGTCAATGACGTAATCCCAGTCCACCTATGTGGGAGGAAGTGGTTCGGAGCCCACTTTTATCTACAGGCGCCGTCGTCTTAAGCTTTTCTTCGCTTAACCGAGAGAAGGAAAGCCTGAATTATTTTAATTCATTTATCGATGCAATGTTATCTGCGTGGCATAAGTACGAATGTCAAATGAAATAAAATTCAATAAGATAAATAAATATTTCCCCATGCATGCCGTAAGAGCGTGCAGTAATTTTGGAGCCAGGATTCAAAATTATTAATTTTCCTTAAGTTAGGAAAGTGGTCAGCCACAGGTGTTCCTGTTCTGCAGCCATATTCTATGCCACCGATGCTATGTAACTTTAAGAAGCAGTTTGCTTTGCATCTGCTTCAGAGTTAACGTTTCCTATCCCGGAAGCGATAATGTGCGCTAACGCTGAAATATACATTGCGCAAATAAATGGCCCAAGGAAATACAATTCTAAATATTAGCTTCCACCATAGATGCCACAAAAATAAAACCCTTTTACAGCGATTTTTTTTTTTCAGAATACTCTGGTGCCCGGCATGTAAAAACATTCAGTAGAATGATTATGGGAAGTTGAGCACAACGGCACCCGACACAGGTGCAAGGCACCGACCGGCCGCCATGTTGTGACGCTACCCGACCGCCATATTGAATCCGGGTGACCTTGACCTTCGCTTTAAGCCCTCGACCATGACCGTGACCTTTGACATTGAATAACCTTAAATTAAAAAATTCCAATTTTTTTTAAAAACCTTAGAAATTCCAAAAAAAAATTTAAACTATTTATAAAAAATATTTAAAGACTTAGATGTTGGAGGTCCGGGGTTCGACGGTAGGTAGAGCTACTAAGCTCCCAGCACGACTGACCCTCGTAAATTTTTATTGGCGGTTTAGTCGGCTCCCTTCCAGCCCTCTTCCTTACCTTACAACTTCTGCTGTCCATTTATTTTTAGTATCACCCACTAGAGTGCACTGGCAACTCATGTTTCGGACATCCGCCATCACAGCTGTATGCAGAGGCGTTTCCTCACGGAAAGCATCCCGACAGGCGAATAATCATCAGGATCCATCAACGCCTTAGAGAAAATTGGTTAATCATACACCACCAACGACCAGGTAGACCGAGCTCCATAGCTCCTGATGTAGAAGAACGCGTGTTAGAAATTTTGTAGATGTAATCCCAGGAACTTAGACTAGGAGGGTGGCCATACAAGAGGGAATAAGTGCAGGCAGCGTACGGCGAATCTTACATCGCCAGTTTCTGTACAAGGTCTCAAGAATACAGACTTCCTTCCAAGATAGAAATTTCTGCCAGTAGATACAACACCAGCGAGCCCTATAAACCCAGTTTTTAAACAGATGAAGCTGGGTTTACCCGTGATGGCAATTTTAATTTCCACAACTGTCAAGTGTGGGCCACAGCCAATCCTAATTTAGTGAAACAAGTACGACAGCAACAAACGTTCTCATCCAATACCTGGGCAAGAACACTAGGCGACAGTCTAATTGGACGACATTTTCTACCACAGAGGTTAAACGGAGAACGGTTCCCTGCAATATCTGTGGGACGATCTTCCAACGTTGCTCGACGACGTGCCGTTGCAGCAACGCCAGCAGATGTGGTTTATGCACAATGGCGCACCAGCATATTTCCTTCTACGTGTAAGATGATATCTAAACAGACACCAAGGTGACCGGTTGATATGTAGAGGAGGACCTGTACCGTGGCCTCCTAGATCACCGGATTTAAATCCGTTGGGTTAGTGTGTACGGGGTTATGCCAAAATACTAGTTTACAATACAGCAAGCATCGCCACGCCTGAAGAATTGCAGCATCGGATTGTACAGGCTTTCCAGCAAGTGAAGGATGACCCCGGATTGCTCGAGCGCATTCGAGAGTCTTTGTGGAGACGACTAGACAGATGCATTCAAGTGCATGGTTGGCATTTCTAACACCTGCTGTGATCGTCTTCAGAGAGCATGTTCATACTGTACTGTACCTTGTGTATCCGCAGATGTCACTGTTGCTCAACCCAAACCGTTGCTTTTGTGTATGTTCAATAACATTTCTGCGATGCTGAAGCGACATTTATGACTTGTACTGTCTTGTGATTGATACATTAAATCAAAGTGTCAATGTTTTTGTTGGCATTCGTACTTAGTATTCAGTCGGCCCCAACCAGCACACAATAAACGTTTTATCCCTACATTTTTTACCATCACTCCTGAAACAACCCGTACACAGGTACATTGATTGCGATCTTCAGTGTTCATGTAGCAGGCCGGGTAGCACCACCACTTGACATACAATAAGGCTTATGCCTTATTGTATTGTACTTCAGATCGATCCATAGCCCTCCTGCACGCATTCGCATAAAATGTTGTCCAAAAGACTCTCGCAACCGATTGTATACACCACTGAATTAATAAGTCTTTAAGAGAAGCAGAAGGAACTGTATAGTAAATTAAAGACGCGCTATGTATAAATACATTTAATTTATTTACTTATTATTATAAATTATATCTTTCTGATTATTTTGTATTAGATCTTTACATTCCTCTGATGTTTCCAGATCACGAATAGTAGCCAACAATCTAATTTGATACAACCCCGAGCCTTAATTTCATCGATGATTGAAGATATCTCAACAATGTGCACCTGAATATGCTGCACTTCGACCAGCGAGACCAGTCTTGTTTATGGGTTCCCGCGTTCTGATTGGCCGGTCGGGGTAGGCTGGCCAATCAGCGCGCTGGCCCCACCCTCTCGTGTCTTCTGATAGTGGAGTTTAGGTTTTTTTGAATGTTCTTATGCCTGCGGGATTGTAATTACCAATAAATTTAATGCTGGGGTTATAATTTTTTTTGCCAGATTATTATAGAGATTATTATTTTTGGCTGTAATAATTTATTTCATTGACAGCAGTTCGTGGAGGGTTCGCACACTAGTGAATCTATCCTAGTTAGCAATTATTCGTATATATCTGTTTTGAATGACTTTTAAGGTATTTATATGATAATCTGCGGCATATTCCCAAACCTCGCATCCATATACCCTACCTGGGACTATTATTTAATTATATCTTAATAGTTTTTTTTGCGACGTGGAAAGTCAGTTGCGTTTAATATGGGATAAAGCTGCTTAAGTTCGCCCATTGCTGCTCCTCTTACTTTCTGAATATGTGGTTGCCAATTTAGTTTGTGATCTATCGTTATTCCTAAATGTTTGGCTTTTGTAACCTACGGGATATTTTTATTAAATAATTTTGATTATTGATCAGGTTTCGGCAATTTTTTAGTGCTTATTATTGTCTCAGATTTGCCTGGATCAACTTTTATTCTCCGTTTAGTATACCATTGTTCTAGGACAGTTAATTGTCTTTGCATAGCTGTAAACGCATATTTAAGATGATAGTGCTGTTTAATCTTTGCCGTGTCGTCTGCATATATTTTATATTAACATTAGTGCGTGTGTCTGTTATTGGGATATCGGTTGTGTAAATACTGTATAGGAAAGGGGATAAGGTCGATCCCTGAGGGACTCCTGCTGTTATTATGTTAGTGTTGGAGGTTGCGCCATCAAATGTTACGTAAAAACGTCTGTTATTTAAGTAGTGTGCTGTTAGGTTTGCATAAGTTGCTGGAAAATTGTAATTTATAAATTTATATATTAGTCCTGGTATACAGACTTTATCAAAAGCCTTTTCTGCGTCTAGAAAAGTTATGACTTATTCAAATTAGTGATTCAGTTTATGTTGGCTTCCATACCATGCTTATTAAATATTTATACACAAAAGAATCATGATTAGAGCTAAAGGTTAGCCTTAGGTGTTTTTACACTTTAAATAGAGAGTATTGGTTATGTGAAAATTTATCTGAATCAAAATAGAATACGAAGGCTTGGAGATTGTACTATGAAAATTTAACTTTCTTGTAGGGTTGGTTAAATAATAAAAAATTGAGTTTGAGTGCATCCGCGTCAGAAACTCGATTGTTAAAATATATATAGGTAAACACTTTTAGAATATGGAACATATTTATCAAGGAACTGTTTTATTATGTACAAAACAAACATGCTAAGTTATCAAATACATGAACAAAAATTTGCTGAGTTTCTGTAAACAGTTAATTTTTTGTAAATGAAAATTAAATATGTTAAACTGTCTTTATTTTTTTTTCATACCAATAAAAATTCCTTATATATCCAACAGAAAAATTTGAAAAATAGCTGCCAATATTAAATAACACATTTAAATGTTTGCAAAGTGAATAATAAAATAAATATTTAGAATGAGGTCAATACGTAACCAACTTAAAACAGCATATCTACGTGCAACATTTATAGATGTGGGGCATCTCGTATATATGCATACCTTTGAAAAAATGAATGTTTGCAGCAAACAAATAAATTATATTAGATTGTAAATATAATTTCTAAGTGGTTGGTTTGCGCGAAGTGACATAGTACTAACATACCGATCCCGTAGTCGGAAGGACCTGAGTTCAACTCCTGATCTGACCATAACAAATGCATAGGTGAGCAGTCAAAGAAATGTCTCCAGCAAGAAAGTGAATAAATTGTATTATAGTCTGTCCACGGTAAAGTGAAAATCAACTTTTGAAAAACGCCACTACCACTACCTGAATATATTTTAACCTGCACGCTGACTGGTATGCGTCCAGTATAGTTGGTAACGATGAGGGAACATGGTTCCATGTCTCAACGTTGAAATAAAAATGTAGGGTAAGCTTGTTATTAATGAAGACAATTATTTTCCTGTTATTTTTAATGCATATTAGAGCAAGAATTAACTCATTTGTAAAATATCTACTTTTCTAATAATTTTACAGTTTCATTTACTCGACGCATGGATAAAGCAATGTTAATTTGATATATGGTGGAATAATACAAGTTGTGCGTACAAGTAGATCTTAATCGGGGCTGTCAAAAGTGCTCAGTTTACCGTGAACTTCTTGTAAGAACTACTACTTACTGGATTCGTGTATCTATTTTAGAATTTACGCGAAATCGTATACATAGCAGAGAACAATACGAAAAAAATTATAAGTAATGATAACATTCATTGCAATTATAGCAGAAAGCATAAAGCCACAGGAGTTAGTTAGTCTGCTAGGAACACTTCTAAAATTTCAATAATTCATTATTTAAGTTAGGCTTATTTTGGCGCGTTGAGGGTAAAAGTAGACAGCAAACGTGGTAAGGGTATGACCCAACGCACATGCGCGTATAGTTGCGCGCTCACAGTGTAACGAAATTCGACAGTGAACGTGGTAGGGTTATGACCCAACGCGCATGCGCGTATCGTCTAGCTATATACAAATGCAAGGTACACAACATAGCACGTGGTTATATTTAAAACCGACAGAAAATCAATTCATGTAATAAATAAATTGAAGAACATTTCATTTAAGAAGTATAACTTCTGACGCGCGTTTTTAAGTACACGCACCCAATTTTTTTATTATTATCATACAACTTCATAATTATGTAACAAAAACCTCAGGACTGGACAGGCATATGTGGGTGCAGAGAGACAGGGTAACAGTCTGGTCAATGCATACTATAACCGTATGCACATTTGAATAGCAAGTGCGATGATCTGACGGCGTGGGGCCTCAGACAAATCCAGTTTTAGGTCAAGCACGGTCTTAAAAGGACAGCAGGGTTGTTCTCCGTATGAGAAGCATATGAATAAATACAATGTCAATATTATAGTGAATTCTCTGTAATAAACAGAAAACCTTGGTTCTGCGTTGGTTCGGTGGTTACGATGGGATTTTTTTTAAATCGTTTGTACGCAGAGTTTAATTTGTCTGCAGGGGATGATGCATTGGAAAAATTAAAGGATTCGACAAATTCCGTGTCTTTCCTCTGGAAATTACCTAAAAAATCTATATCAGAGATAGAATATTATTTTACTGGTCTACATATGCCTTTAACATACCCTTGCTTGTAAATATTTTTTAAATTTAATTTTGACCCTTATGTTGGTGTACATCTTGAAATTTTACTACTCTTCATTCAGAATAAATAACGCTAGAATACTCTCAATAATGTATGGGTCGATTATAAAACATATTCATATTACATTTTTGTCAACATATGCGTGTGTGTGTGTATGTAAGGTCAGCCGAGATGCTGGCTGCTGAAGCCAGCCAGTTCGCATTCACTTGTAACAATTAAAATATTCCAGACTATTGCTTCTTTTAAGCATTTATAATGCAACTAGCACAACTGCCCGGATTTGTCGTATAATAGGAAAACCTGTGATATCTTCTATGATATTCATTTAAATTATATAGTGTGAAGGACAAATTTGATCGTAACTAAATGCATAAGGTAACTAACATATGTAATTGAATAAGGATTACTACTATGTCGGTCAAAACGGCTTCGCAACTGAACCATTATTTTTGATCAAACTTTGAAAGACAAAAATGGTTACTATGGGTCATCCTTAAAATATAAGCATATGATATCTTGGATTTTTCTGTAGACCTTTTTGAGAGCTACAATTCTGTAGTACATTAATTTGATGTATCTCTTATGGTTTAGTCTGCGCAAGACATGTAAGTGCCCGAAAAGTGGTTTTTTACGACAAACATCGACATTTTTCTACTATTATTACATTAAATATAAATGTTTTTATACACCAAAACCTTTCTCAAGAAATTCTCTAAATGATGTTGAAAACCGCATCAAAATCCATCAAGTAGTTTAGAAGTACTAAGCGAATACACATACAGACGCGGATAACCGACTTTGTTTTATACTATTTATAGATGTTTAGTGCCAACAGATACATTTTTCTTGGTGTGTATGTAAAAATAGCTATGACTATAATGAATGTTACTTAAATTAAATGTCTTGTAATCGCCTCGGAATAGTTTTGGCGATAAGAGTCCACATAATCTGCTTGCCAACACACTGGATGTTCATGAAAAATTGATAATAAACACCAGTTTATCATCCTTCTCGGATCTTCAATTTTAATTTGCTTCTATAATCACCCACACTTCGATGTAAAGTTCAGTCAACCTTTTTTTTTAAATATAATTTTTTTTTAGTGCACACACGATAAATATCCCCATCCGCTTCAGAATACTCAGAGAGCAATCTCTCACATTACTACGTGCATCAGCCAAGACTCCATATCACTAATTACACCAAGCGTGGATTATAAACTATACATAAGCTGCTGTCGGAGCAAGACTATTTTATGGGGTTACTAACCAGTTAAATACAAACATTTCTCTATATTTTTTTCTTATAATTTGGGCACTATGAATTTTTTTTTCTGTCCTTTTAAGAATTTACAATTTTTCCATTTCACAACATGAGTATATATGATTGAAAATTTTACATTTTCTTCCCTTTGAATTACATAACAACCTTTTTTTTTTAAATATTAAAATAACAATAAAATGTTACTATTCTTGTAATATTTAACAATGAGAAACGTGAACTGCCGATTCATTTTTAATACTGTGAAATCTACAGTAAAAATCCAAGTGCCAAACTACAATAGCAGGTACAAAATTAAATTTTACATAACAATATTGGACGTTACTTGGTGATGATCTGATAAACATTGGAGTAAAACAGCTCTCGTGAACTTACATTGCCGAGTCTGAAACGCCATCGAATCTCGCGATTACATTAGCCGAAGNAAAAAAAAAACAATATTGAACAGTGTGCTGTAGCAGTCAGGCAAGACATCGCAACATAGCTCTTACGTGAGAAAGTAAATAATGCTATAGAAAAAAACGACGCCGTTAAAGGATTTTTAACGTGTTTTAAGAAATGGCACCCTAGCCTGGCATGAGGATGTTGTATAATTGCTTACTTTTGCTCGTAGCACCATCGTGCGACAAGCTTGATCACTCGTTCTTTATGCCCTCCTCTCCTTAGCCCACCTTAGACCAGCAACTTTACACGGCATTTATTGAGCCCATCAACCCTTCCATCCCCGCTCTTTGTTTTCCCACGGTCACCAGATCAACAGAAAAAAATGTGACTTGCACTCTTGTTTTAACATCCAGCCAGCTAATCTGTTGTACTACCTGTTTTACAGAAACATTGTCTCGCAAAAGCAAATTGTTTAAATTTAATAAATAAATAAAAAACTACAATGAAAGGGATTTTAGGACCTCGCCTATCTGGAGTTTTTTTTTTTTTTTTTTTTCCGCAATACTCAGGAACGATAAGGGCCGCCCTTATGCCACGTTCAAATGTGCCATCGCCTCTAAGCGCAAGGCTCTGGACTGGCGTGCAGTGTTCGCGTTGAGTTGACTTGAGAGAAGGATGCGGGACCCCCAAAAAAATTAATTATTTTATTTTTGTACCTAACATTGTTCAACTCTTATGCATTGTATGTGATGATATTTTCCTAGAATAAAAGAATTTTGCACTATATATTTTTTGAATAATTTGATGTCAAATACAAAATTATTCTGTTTTGTTGCAGCCGTAATAAATACTAAGTTGTACAGATGAAAAAAATAATTATAAAGTAACTTAATTCCATGGGTTACTGCGTCACACACATGTAATCACCAAATAACAAGTCATATATATATGAAAAAAGTTAAATATATATATACATTTTTGCATATTTTTAAACCTTTTTTAACTGTACGAACTGTTATTTGGTGATTACATATAGCCTATGTCAAGCAGTAGCCCACGGCATTTGGGTTATGTTGTAATTTTTTGCATTTGTACAACTCCGTTAGTATTGGTTATTATGGCTGCAACAAAACAGAAGTATTTTGTATTTGACATCAAATTATTCAAATAATATAAAGTGTAAAACTTTTTTATTCAAGGAAAATGTGATCACACGCAACGCGTACGAGTTGAACGATGTTTGGTACGACATAATTAATTTTTTGGGGTCCGACACCCTTAACAACGAGGTCTTGAGAGCCGATGAGGGTGAAGTAAGGTTAGAATAGAGCATCGCCGGAATGCAGTGGCGGGGGGAAACAGGGGATCCCCAAAGAAGGCCCGCCGACCAGTGGCATCGTCCGGCACTATTCCCACTTGTGAAAATCCGGGATTGCCCGGCCGGGGATTGAGCCCGGTTCGCCTTGGTGAGAGGCGAGCAGTCTAACCGTTCA
>NQII01006113.1:22845-37516 GCA_002778355.1 Clitarchus hookeri
CATCATGCTTCTCGTCGAGTGCGTCGGAAAACTGGGCAACTCAGTCATGGCACCTACTCCATATTCGCTCTTCCGCGCTGACATGAGGATCTCCACGCCGTGGGTGAAGGCGGGGAGCAATAGCCCGGGAAGTCACCTCCTTCCCATCCACCAAAATAGTCCGTCGGTTTTGAGCGAGATAGAACCCTATTCTGGAAATGTGTAATTTGGCTACTGTGGAGCAACAAAGTTCGATACAAATTGTTCGTGGGTTCTCTAAAGGTGTACTACCTACACTGAAGAGCCAAAAAAACTGGTACACCTGCCTAATTTCGTGAAGGGCTCCCGCGAGCAAGCAGAAGTGCCGCAAGACGACGTGGCATGGAATCGACTAATGTCTGAAGGTATGCAGGAGGCACTGAAATCTGCGCCAATTTGAGAAAGGGTTGCACGTCTGTCACGTTTAATGATTATCGTCAGTCGTCGTTTTCCGTTCGTTCACGATCTTTTTCCAGTCGCAGCGATGTCGAAGATGTGATGTTTTTACCGGATTTCCGATATTCACGGTATACTCGTGAAATGGTCGTAGGCGAACATCCAAATGTTATCGCTACCTCGGAGGTGCTATGTCCCATCTCTCGTGCGCCGACTATAACACCACGTTCAAACTCACTTAAATCTTGATAACCTGCCATTGTAGCAGCAGTAACCGATCTAGCTGCCGACTGCATCGCGTTACTCTGATTGGTTCCATACCTCTGTTATTTGCATACGCACGCCTATACCAGTTTTTGTTTTTGTTTTTTTTTGGCTCTGCAGTGTATTAGCCACCAACGCAAAACTCGCGGACTACTTGCACCTTAATAGCTTTCGTGCGATACCATGTCTTCCAAAGAGATGTTTCACCTGCACTACTGAATAAGTTTACACTTTGGGTTGGGCAGGAAACGTGGCAGCAACACGACGGTGCTCCAGCCTACTTTGTTAGAGATGTGCGGGACAACCCGGATGACTCATATAGTCAATTAGCAGTATCTTCACGCTTTTTGAATGAAAACTGTGAAAAATCACCCCATGTATGACGTGTTCGGTTATTTCCTAAATACGTCATGTGTCAAAAGCATTCTATACTTGTATTAACATAAAAGTATATTATTATAGGTTAAAATTTACTTATATATTATCTATAGATTTCAATTTTTTATTTATAATTAAAATGATTAAAAAAGAGAGAAAGTAGGAGTGTTGGTAATGTCTAGTAAGAAATAGTTCTTATGCAAAATATTACTAAACTGAGTGCGCATGAGCGCGGTGCGCGGCCCCATTAGTGTAATTTTCTAGACTTATTTAAGCTCTGTTTGCATGAGGCGGAGGAATATCCAGGAAGTAGAACAGGGCCTTCAGAAAAGTTGGAAGTAACCATGAATAGACTATATCGAAATCTACGTATCGGCTACGGCCATCACTGTCACTAGATCTAACACTTTTCGGCTACTTCGTATTGCGTATCTTGAAGAATATGGCGTACGAAACTCCAGTCGGATCAGAGGAAGATCATATTCTCGCTCGACTCCACGCCGGGAACTAAGATACTTAGCACGCGACCAGGCTTCTTCGGCATTGTGCGTAGATCTCTGCACCGCTGAAGCAAGCTTTGCAATGAAGTTGGAGAGTGACATTTCAAACCCCCCTTTTTTTTACAATAAATAACCTAATGCTCTTTCTGTCTAATGGAGGCGTGTCACTTTGGCGAGAGTATGGACAGATTAGATAGGTACACTTAATACACACTTTTAACATGTTCGTGGTCTCTGTGTGTCTCTTAACAACGAGCTCTTGAGAATCGAAGGGTGTGATCCGAGGTGGTTGTGGAGCAGCGCCAGGAATGGAAGGGCGAGAAAACTCACCGACCAGTGGCATCGCCCGGCACGAGAACTGGGAGTGACCCCGTCGAGAATCTAAATTCAATGCTTATGCGATATACTGTCGACATACAACATTTGGCTCAAATTCTTTTTAATGGTTACCGAGATATGACATATCACCCTAAATTATAAAATCACCGTAATTTTGAAAATGAGCACCCACCATGGTTGAAAACTATGGAAACAGGATTTCCTTTCTAAGTACTTTATGTGTACCGAGTTTGGTGAAGTTCGGTTCGCGTGTTCAAAAGTTTTTAGGGGGTCACAACACAGACATACAGACAGTAAACTGTTCTCATAAGAATATCTTTACTTCCGGAAATACTAAGCTAAAAACGACGTAGTACGCTAAAAATGTAGAAAGTAATTTTCGTCTCTTCAACCACCTTAACAACTATCTATCATATTACAATCTACGCTACAACTTTCATTAGCCTGCTTTTCAAAGTAAAAATAGGTTTATGAGGTTACGTTCCTGCCTGCGTGCCTCTGTGTGTAGGTTTGTGTGGGTGTGTGTTATTTAATTTGTTCGACTGCCCCATCACATTTTCTGTGATATTATAAAAAGTGATCGTAAATAAATACACATACGTTTTCCCACCAAAGTAAAATATTTGCTCACATTTCAAGTACCTGTTCGGACCAGCGAGCTATTGGAGTGTGGAGAGCAAGATTAAGCTGTTATTTTTAAAGAGCGCCCGCGACCGGCGTCCCAACTTCGTCTTTGGTGGTACCATCGCTGACTCCAACTGGACTGCTGTCTACATTGTCGGTGATTCCATTCGCAAACCATTACGGTTAGGCCCTTGAGACTTTTAATGTACGAGGCCAGCTCAGGTGATAGACAGTCTTATCTTACCTCCCCTGCTCTTCTTGGCCATCAATCCACCACTACATCAATCTTTCGATCAATTTTTCATCAATATTTCAATCGATCTTTCAATATTTCAATCAATGCTGTCATCCATCACCAATCCACAGTAAGTCCATTGTCAATCTGTCGGTTTTGGCCTTCTGTTCCCCAACCATACAAATTGGAAAAATCACTACTGTCCCCAAATTTGTACTTGGTGACTGTAGTGATGTGTTGTATGCAGCCCACTTTTGGGGCATTTATACTTAAAGACTTCATTAATTTTCTGTTTGCAGAAATCGACCAATTGACAAGGCCGACAAGACGACCACAACGACCGACCAACCATTAATAACAAACCATACAGGCTGTTAAAAACAGCTGGCACCACTGAAAATCTATGCCCACCAATCGAGTAAACCGGCCATCAAGGCCGACGGGACATGCTAACTGGCAAGACCAACTAACAAGGTTGACCAGACCAAACACTCATACCAGCTGACTAGGCCAACTGGCCAATAAGGCCGATGGCAGCTATACCGACCAACCATAGATACTAGCCCTACCAGCTGGTCAACCAAACACTCATACCCACCCACCACGCCAACCGACCGACTAGACTAACCAGACCATTACATGCCGACCATACCAACTTTCATACGAACAGACTATATCAACTAACCTGAAAAAATCAATCCATAGTAATCAGACCTCAAAAAGAAACCTCAAAAAGATATCTCAAAACAAAACCTCACCAGACATCAAGGCTGACTGGACATACCAATCGACAAAACCGACAAACTGACAAAACTAGTGGACAAGACCAATTAACAAGACCAATCTGACCAACTGACCAATAAGACCAACCAAAACAAACTACTATATTAGCTATATGGACTGACCTACCACCTGGCCATATCGACCGACCTCACAGATAATATCGACAATACCGATCATTCCGACCATTCCGACCATGCCAACCGACCTACAAGACCGGCAAGCCATACCAACCATAAAAACCAACAAACTGAAAAGAGCAATGCGCAAGACCAACTAACAAGACCAACTGGAACTACCAAACAAACTATTCAACCAGACTAACCCATCAGACCAACCAGCAGGACCAACAGACTAGCCCAACTGACCATACAAACCAGCGATACAAGTCGTACCGACTGGCCATACCAACATATGTTGGCGACCAATTTCGAAACATATCGCATAACACGAATCTCATTGCGAATATCTTCGCGAAAAATTTCGTAAAACATCTCAAACATTGCGATTTTGAAGCGAGTCGAGTCATGATGATCAAAACATGCGAAGCACATCACGAACCATTTCGCCAACCAAGGCCCGAGCAGAACAGCTTTTTACTAAAAAATCTTGCCGAAATAGCAACAATGATTTCCGAGTAATTTATGGTCAGCGAGCGAAGGCGTTCATGTAGTTTTACTCGACAGACTCGATTTCGCATCGATAATGGCTTGCAGCATCTTCATTCAAAAGAAGGTATACACTTACATCGACTCCTGCAGACTTACTCTTGCCGATTGACTCCTGCCAATACTGACTCCTGTCGAGACTGACCCCTGCCGAGATTTTACTCGATTGATGGCTGAATAACAACCGATCTCGAAGGCATGATTATATCGACTTACATATACCCATAAGCGGAATACTCATTACTTTAATTGTGAATTGCATTTGCTATCGACCATTTGAAGGTCAGAATGCTGCTATGCCTCTGTAATTTGGCACACTACGGATGCTGTATGGCAAGCGAATTCAGGCGAATTCTCGAGCCAGACGACCGTACGCTGAAGAACACACCATCGACACCGCATGCTCGTGAGCATGCCCACGACCGACGATGCTGCGCCATCTGATCGGACTCAAACTGATGACACATTCTCCGACATCTTCGATGCCCAGCAGATTGTTTCCTCTTTGCGAAGCACTTCGCGAAACTTTTCGCGGATCATTAATCTATTGCACGAATTTGCCACCTCGAATCACTTCACGAAACACATCGAGATCGATTCATATACTTATATACGTAGGTGATGGTATATTGATGGACTAAAAGAGACGACATACATATTCTGTTACTTCCTGCACATGGTGTTGCTGTAAATAATTATTTTATAATAATATGGCGTATATGGCTGTAAGGCTAGCACGTTAATAAATACGTGATTTTTAAATTTCAGCATTGTATCATTAAAAAAAACATCAGGTTTTTCTGCCTCATTATATCTATGAAATGTTTAAATATCTTGACAAATATCATTGATGAAGGTCCACATCTTTCAAAACGGAAACTAAAGGAAAGACAATCAGGAAATTAGAAAAAAATAAGACTCTCTGGTGAAACATTTGTGAACTCATTTCCGGTCAGAGGACACTCTTTCGGTCAGTGCGAGCAAAATTTCGATTTGATAAGAACAAGAATGAAACGTTTATAAACAGCTCTTACACAAGTGATAGTCTACTTGAATGAAATGGTTCAATATCGAACACATCCATCACCTTTTGAAGTTGTGTTTAACAGCCATGCTATCAGAAACTGGGGAAAATGGGATTTAAAACTACTTCAAAAATCCACCCACATGTAAAAATTAAATCTTCAAAATCCGATCCTGTGTCCAAATAAAGTACAAGCTTAATGGAACTCTTATCTACTCATCTAATCATAACTGGTAACTCTCTTCGCCATTTCAATACTGGAATGCACATTATCCACAAGAGAGGCTTCGGGAGATAAAAGCTAACTTAGAAAGTTAATCCAAAGAAGGCTGACGATGTCAAAGCATTGTTAAAGTGCATAGGCGAAAGTTCAAGAGACCTAACTGAAAAGTGGCTTGTAGACAAATACACAAGTGTTAGTGTTTGTGACCCCTCTGTTCCCGATGGTCAAGCAAAAGACAACGAAAAAGAAAATATGCAGATTAAAAGAAAATCACTCAGAAGTAAATAGCGGTTATTTACATGAGTACTTTTCGCAATGCTGTTGATGTTAAGTGTAAACGTTTAAGACTCGATCACTTTCTATTGCAATGTTGGAGGAAAGAGACATGCCAAGAAATAGATATAAAAAGCTCTGTGACAAATTAGTCTGATGCTGAGCTGGAAATAAAATATATAACATTTAGTTACTTTAATTTAATTAAAAAATAGTAATTCTTTGTGAAAGAAAGGCCTAGAACATACCTTCATAAAATATAAAATAACTTACGTTGGAAAAAATATTTACTTAAGAAATTAAAAAAAAATTACTTATAGATACATCAGATAACACATTTACTTTAATCAGTAGTCTTATTCCATTAGTAAAATAGAATTTCACTGTAATAAAAATCTCAAATACATTTTTTCTCAGAATGCACTTTTGCACTATGAGTCCTTCTCCAGAAATCCTAAAGTATACAACTTAATGGAAGCTTTGCCATCGTCAATAACACAACTTCTCTAAATCTAGGTAACGTCGTAACCATTTTCTGGTTAACAAATAATTTTTTTTATTTTCAGTTTTTTTAAATAGTTATTTTTATCTCTTAAGTTTATTCGTTAGGTCATAAAACAGCATTTAAAATTGAATGTTAAAAATATTGCCTATTTAATCCCCGTTACGGTGTCGAATACGAATTATAAGTTTACAAGGCTAGCATTCTGTCTCTTTTTTTTTTTACAGGATACTGCTTTTATAATGTATGGGAAAAGTTCATTTACATGAAAATAACCGGCATACATTCTCACTTTCTCGCTTCGTAATATGGTTTCAAGTTACGGACAATTTGTGGTAATTACTGACATTTAAATTGCAAATATAAATGGAGTGAATGTTGTTGTTGGCGGCAAACCCATCATTTTCTGACTATGCCAGTGACGAACGCTCGCATAACTGCTCATACATTGCTAAACATAACCATGGTCCAATTTTTATTTCGTATCGTTAATCGCTATGCATAAAAAACTGTCAAGAAAATTATACACAAATAGGTGAAGTAAACTAAATTTTTCCTGAGATATTCCGAATATAGCAAAGGACATTTTGCCTCCGTATACGCAACATACTATATATATATATACATTTTCCAGAACTTGGCATAATTTATTTACTGTTTCCGCTTTCGCCAAACCTCGCTGAGACGTTTTTCTATTGGTAATATACGGCAAATTTTATATTCAATAGCGTTTTCGGTTTATGGGCTTACTTTTACACAGAGGCCTTGGTTGACATATTTTGTGATTGCCTTACTGACAGCTTGCAATTAACATGATCCAAAACCTGTCTCTGATCATTCAAAGTATTTGTCACTTATACATGTGGTGCAAAAGTCTATAACTGCCCGTTAAATGCCCGAGACTGGGACATGCTAACGAAGCTAAATAATAAAAGTAGTGTTTGGAAGTGTTTTGAGCTCATTTCCAAGGAATTAAAAAAATCTGAGTTAAAAGGTAACCAACTTCATTTAGCGTACGAATACAGATCATCAGACGAGACGAGCTCTTACTATCATTTACATTAAAATAATGAGTTGGAGAATTTCAGAGTGAGAGAATTTAGATTTTACAAGCAAGCATTAAACCGACTTGATTTAGACAGCTGAAACACAGTCGTGCTGTATCTAGTTTCTTTTTTTGCGACTTTCTAAGAAACACTACAAAATACATTCTATGATCTTCCTTGCACACAACACATGACTCTGACACGAACTGAAAAACTATTACTCTTTTCAAATTTAAATTTGTAGTGAAATAATTTTCTTCCGTATTAATAAATGAAGAAACGCTTGAGTAGGAAAGATGATCTATTTTCACCAGGGCTAAGCAGAGAAAACCAAGCAGTTGACTAAGTCTATAGATTCTGACATTTTTATGAGCCAACTCGAATTTATAACTTATTAGTCTAAATCTTAAACGAAACAACATTAATTAACACAAAACTTCATTCAGCAGCTGGAAACCTGTACACCCTTAGATCTCCTAGATTTTCTTTCGACATATCCACCGAATTAATCAAACTGCTTGAAAAACATGCAGTTATAGCAGGAAACTACGTTACGTTGTTCAAAAAGTACCGTTCTGATATTGTTTTACTTCCTAAAACTTAAATTTCATGCCGGAGAGGCGTTCGCCATATAGAAATGCGAGAAGATATTGGTGATTCTCCACTGTATAAAGTGTGTTGTTAGATCTATGTGTATAATATAAGTCAAAGCATCTTTACCACTCTGGCGCGCATCCCATTTGAGATGGCCGCGTGGGTAGGCCGCCGAACGGTGTGCAGAGCTCCAGTAGAAAACGTTTTATTAAAAAACCCGTCCAATGTGTCCGAGTGAAGTCTGCTTACAAATAGCATTTAAGAAACTGTACGCGTCTGTACACGTTTTTCAGTTCCCCCATTTCTCTATAATGCATGTTTTTGTGACAGTGTAAATGGCTCAAACGAAAGTTTTCACTGTCATTTTTAAATATAAACATTCAGGTACAAAACTTAAAAATAGGAATAGGGACGTGCATGAAATCTTTATTTTCATTATTACGTCATGCAATGGTAGGGTCTCAGCTGAAAGTCTCATAGAGGTGCGTTATCGACGGCAAGATTACACGCCAGTTCAGTGCTTTGCGCGTAGAGGCGATGAGAGAGTTGATGCACATGTCCCGGTCGCCCCTGGCGTTCCCACTCTTTCAGGCCTCAAACGTGCAAAATTCCTTCAACCAGGCGGCCACCTTAAAGTTGGGTTTTCATATCATCGGTAAATAAATTGAGGATTAATTGTCTTGATTTTGCTCTTCCTTGTTCATGACTGGTACCAGTATGAGGTATGACAATTTTAGCAAGGACCTCTAGGAGGTCTAATGGTATCCAGGTTTCCAGTTGCTGAATGAAGTTTTCTGTTAATGAATGTTGTTTCGCTTAAGATTCATACAAATTAGTAATGACTTCGAGTTGGTTCATAAAATTGCCAGAATCTTTAGATGTAGTCAACTGGTTTGTTTTCTCTATTAAGCCCTGGTGAAAATATATATTCATTCCTTCTCGAGCATCTCTTGATTTAGTAATGCAGAAGAAAAGGATTTCACTACAAATTTAAATTTGAAAAGATAAATATTTTCCCAGCTCCTCTCAGCGAGGCTGTGTTGTATGAAAGGAAGATCATAGAATTTATTTTATAGTGTTTCTTAACCTGTCGTAAAAACAGAAACTAGATACAGCACGATTGTGTTTTAACTGTATAAATCAAGTCGGGCTAAGGCTTGCTTGTAAAAACTAAATTCTCTCACTCTGAAAATATTCATCACTCATTATTTCATGTAGATGAAAGCTCAAAAACTATTTGAGTTATTTACATTCTGAAGGCACTGAATCATAGACAACTGAAAGACGGTGATTAGGCATGCAGTAATGAAACTGCAGTTTGTGTGTCAGCAATGTCAGAAGATGGTGCTTTGTCTTTTTACTGTTGTATTTCCACTGTGGTGTCAGTGCTGCAATGGTTTTTTTCCCACTACTTCGCTTGTATCCAATATGTCAGTAAGCTGATGTATTCCTCCACTCAAAATACATTCTTCTTTCATATCAGGGCCACGGTGACTGAGCGGTTAACCTGCTCACCTCCCACCAAGGCGAACCGAATTAAATCCCCGGCCGCGTTACCGGATTTATTTTTGCAAGTGAGAGTCGTGCCGGTCGGCGGGTTTTCTCGGGGATCTCCCGTTTCCCCCACCCCTTCATTCCGGCACCACTCCATACTCACCTCAGTCACCCTATCCGGCTATCAAGACCTCGCTGTTAAGAGCCGCCCAAATCTGTTCACTTCTTTCATATCAGATAGGTGTTGCAGTGCTGAAGGACCTGCATTTCAATTTCAGGACTTGTCCAGTAACTTGTTAGGTTGGGGCTAACAAGGAAGTAGTCAGATGCATACCGCAGTCACATCTGAGCGAAGCACATAGTAAGTAGCAGATGCTCTGATAATACGAGATATTGCATCACATCTGCCATCAGTTCCATTACATTGCAATTGAAAATGCACTGACATTATGCATGTTTGGAGTTAGCAGATCCAGGTTTTCTTATTCCATATTCTATTGACATCCTTCTAGGCACTGTTGTCGAACTCAATTATTTTGATGGTGTGTTCAGTACAGTATCAGCTAGCAATCCAGCAGAATTGCACTCATTTTTTTGGTTGGATCATAATGAGAAGAATTACGTACAATAGGTCTGCCGAAGAAGTAAAAATTACCTATTCCTACGCTGCCACTTCAATTGACTCGCCAAGTGGTCTTCGTCTATTTTGAGAGACTGATAATAAGCCACTTGTGAAACGTATAAATGAAGAGAGTGAAAAATATTTCCATCAGACACATTCTCGAGATGCAGAAGGGTGTGTGGTTTATAACGAGGCTACCTTTTAAGATTACTGAGCTATATTTTAGTTAGTATTTTATTCAGGCTTTGGGATAGACTGTTGCAGCTGGAATGCCACTTTGTAAGATTGCTAGAACTGAGGCTACAGAGTAACTTCTAAGAGAACCAAGAATTTTGTTACCCGTATTGTCTAAACCATACAGACAAGAACAGTATGTGCACTACAGTAGACTATGTTCGTATAGTTAGTACAACAATCGTGTAATACTGAGTTGCTGATATTTTTTAAATTAACATTAAACCTTGGTTTGGCTATAGATTATATTGTAGCTATAAATTTAAACTGTACCTAAACTATTATTATTATTTTATATTCTAGAGAAAACTTTGTTAAGTTTAACACCTATAGTTTTCAATTAATTTTTAACAGACAGTTTATATGAAATTACAGACTGCCTCATACTTGCACAAAGTCTTGCATTCGTCTAGACGTTTTTAAGCTTTAATTAATACGTATTATGCCAAAAAAAATTTCTAATACATTTTCATATATTATTTTATTAACTTTACTGTAAAGTGCATGCACTCATTTCATAAATACGTAGTTACGTCAAGTTTACTACATATCAATTTTACCCCCCAAAACTCACTGAGTTCGCAAAAAGTCGAATCCAACCAGTTCATCCACGCACAAAGATCAATGGCTTAAACACGTGGTCACAAATATTAATGTATTTGCGATACGTTTATTAAGTACAACATTCTTATGGTGTCAATTAAAAAATATTTTCGTATGTTCGTGACAATAAAGTACTCATTCTTGCAAACATATTATCCTGCCCATCGATTCGATAATAATTACGAACACTCTAAATAAACTAATGCAGTATACAATTGTTGTTTACACAAAAACACAGTAAGTAACTCACTACAGCACAAATATGTAATTTATTTCCCTTCTTAGCAGAATATCTGATTTCAAATTTTATCTGACTTATCAGAACTGTGTAGTTTAACTGTATTTGTAAAAACAAATGTTTCTTACATATTTTGTCATAAGCAATTTTTAAAACAGTTTATTATTTTTCCGTGAATGCGTTATTGTTATAGAGTTAATGTTGTCTGTAGAGTAAATAACATTTGTGTGAAAAGTCAGTTCTCCAGTAAAAAAGTGGACTACTTGAGATAAAACAATATCTTTATTTAACAAACCAAAATTTTACACCAATGCTTTACTTTTAGTGAAGAAGTTTTTTTTTAAAGGAAAAAGTGCATTATTTTTTGTTTTAAATAAAATTTTGAGTGAATGTTTAGATTTATGTAAAAAATGAGTTCCAAGTATACACTTGTATTTCTGAGTGAAAATATTGATAATTACGGTAGGTTTGTAAAAAAAATTCATTTTCCAGTGTAAAGCTGTATTCCTTGTAAAAATAAATAAATAAACGTCGTGTGTAAAAATAATTTGGTATATTGCCATTTTTGGTAAACATTTGTTATTCAAACTGATTTTTGCTACAAAAGGTACCAACTAATCATCAACTGATACATTAACGAAGTTAGGTCCGGGATGATTGAGAAATTAATAGTTAAAAAAAAAAGGAAAATGTGAAAACTGTGAAATTGGTATGAAGGAGAGGGAATCTCAGAATGCTTGTGCTCCAACTACTATAAAATTCCGTCGTTACGAATTTGAAGTGAAGTGAAGAGAGTTGGACTTTCTTAACATAGAGGTTTTGAGAGCCAAAGGAGGTGAGTATGGAGCAGCGTTGGAATGCAAGGGCTAGGAAACGGGAGATCCCCGAGAAAATCCGCCGACCAGTGGCCCCGTTCGGAACGATTCCCACATGCGAAAATCCAGGAGTGACCCCGTCGGGAATCGAACCTGGTTCGTCTAAGTGGGAAGCGAGCTGTCTAACCACTAGATCACCGCGGATACATGAATTTGAAATATCAGACCTTTATAATAAGTTATTTGAAACAAAATATCAAAATTGGAAAAATGCTACCTATTTTTTTTTTTTTTTTTTTTTGAGCTTTTGAACTCGCAGAAGCCCAAAAATATTTCTGGAAGGTAGAAACTACGTAGATCTTTCATGAACGTGTATTTTTCATGTTAAAAATAAACTCCATTATTTAACTGAATTTTCGCGAAATCTGGATTGATGAAATATAAAAAAAATTCTTCCTTGGCAGGCGAAAGTTTTCATTGGTATTCAGCACGCAAATATAGCATTTTTCAGCGATGGACAGATCTATTGAAGGTCACGTTCTCATTGTATACCTTTGATTACGGAAGACAAACTTTTTTTTAATCAAGTAACTTTAAGATTTCATCTCTTATGTGATGCGAAATGATGGCTTTCCTTATGTTGTTCTCATCCAGATGGTACTTTTGAGAGAATTAGTTCAGTAAATATAAATATAAGATTAATCTCATCAGAATTACGTCGTATGATGGTTCACGGTGATCAAAGCCACCAGGAAAAATTCATCCAGTCATATTTTTTTCGAGGGAGATATAAATGCATTAGGTATTTTGTATTTAATGAAAACAAGAAAAAGTAAAATAATACGGGGATATTTGCTTGAACAAAACTTTGTAATCACAAACGATAACCTGGCAAGTGGGAAGTTTATTTTCACGCCGTCCTGGAATTATTTTGTATACAGCGTGAGGAGCATGGCGTCTTGCGAGTGAAGGCTGGAAAATTTAAGCTGGGTTTACAATATAAATATTAAGCCTTCAATTATGCGTTATGACATGTACAGAAGAATACCTTACGTAATGGTTGCCAATGGAACTTAGCCGGTCGTATACGTTGTTGGGATTTCCTTAAGCGTCAAAAGAAACAGTTATATTTCATATATTAAGGGCCCTGCCTACCGGCTCGCAGCTGAGAAATTCAAATAGGAAATCCCATGTTGAAGAAATTTCGCCTTATTGCTTTAATTTTAAAGATAGGCGTTTCAAACAAAGTGTATCCTTCGCGAATTTTCAGGAGAAGTTCCATACAGCGGAGATGTTTCCATAACATGCATACATAGCCTGTTTGTAAGGAATTTTTAAAATCTATGTTTTACAAAAAAGTACATACTGCCTATCTATATTGAAAATATACGCTCTTAGGGATCTTCCCCTAAAAAATCTGTGAGTAATACATTTTATTTGAAACGTCTATTTTTAAAATAAACGGACTGAGGTGAAATTTCCTTAACATGTTATTGATTTCCTATTAAAATTTTGCAACTTCCAACTGGTAGGCAATGCCCTTAAGTAATAATTGAGAGGCGACAACCAATAAAAAAAAAACAGTCGGTGTTCTTGGCGGGAAGCGGTTATTTATATTAACGTAAGTATTAAAAAAATATTAATAAGGCGTGTGTATGCGCATGTTTACGATTATATTTGTTTTCACAAAAATAAGCTTATCTGCTAGGAAATGTCGGCTTTGAAGTATGTACGGCTTAAATATGATTGTCTCATACGAGGTTAGGTTAGGAGAAAAGTAAACAGGACAGACTTGTCACAAGTTTTCATTGGCTGGGCTTAAGATTTATCAGGTGAATTGTGAACTGCAAATCCAGAATAAGTAGTTCCGTGCGCCAGAGCTGCGAATACTGCACCATTCTTAACTCATAATATATTTTTTTATTGCAAACCCAGCTTTAGGAAAAGGAGTCGGTATAGGCTGTTCGCGGTTACTTCAAACTTTTCTGAAGCCCTGCTAAAGTTCTACTTCCAGCTTTTTCCTCCGCCTCATGCAAACAAAGCTTTGCTAAGTATAGAAAATTACACCAAAGGGACAACTCACTGGATCCCTGCGCACTCAGTATAATATTATTTTCCTTAAGAACTATTTCTTACTAGGCATTACCAACACACCTTTTATTTACCTGTATTTTGTCATATTAATTGTTAAGGAAATAAGGCACTTTTATATTATAGGGGGGATCAGACCCCATCATCTTAGATGGATTTTTTTTCGGACGACATGACGTAGGGTATAACTTAATGCGTTTTCTAAAATATGTTATGTTCGGCTGCCGTAGCTATAACGACTTCTGTAGTCGCTCCTACAAAATAATCAATCATTTTACCTCGGCCGTTACAAGTTAGAAAATATCACATGCAGAGAAGCTGTAACAATTCAAGAACATTTAGGAAGGTATTAATAATGCTTTGCCATGCCAAAAAATTGTGATGCGCCTCCTGAAATCGAATTCGTGGCGGAAAAATAAAAATAAAAATAATTAGACAGGGACTGACCCTCCTTAAGGGTACCGCCTTACCTGGAGGTTTTTAGCGCGTTTGAGACTCGGGAGCAAGTGAGCGATAAGGGTGACACTGACACGCGTGCCTAGTGCCCCGTCACCCCTACGCGCAAGGCTCTCAACTGGCGTGCAGCGTTTCCGTCGTGCTACGGCACTTTCAAGCGAAAGTTTAATGCAGGTCCCTATAATAGTTTCGCGTGTTTCCGATCAGTACATTGTGAGATACAACAGAGTGTGGAAAAGGCCGTTTTTTACTTC